>PVLD010023636.1:0-27027 GCA_004027595.1 Dinomys branickii | reverse complement strand
CCTGGAACAGCTAGTGACCTGCGCCCCCGCAGATGAAGGACTTTAAATTATTATGGGATGTTTAACATTTTTCATGGCTTAAATTTTCTTTCCACTGGCACTAGGGATTGAACTCAGGGCCTTCACACTGAGCCACATTGTATCAAACTCCCCCTACTCCTTTTTTTTTGAGGTAAAGTCTGGCAAACTCTCTAAATTGCCTAGTTTGGGCTCTAACTTTCGATCCTCCGGCCTCTGTCTCCAAGCAGTCAGCCACTTGCCTGACTCTGGATGACTTGCCTGCTCAGTGCGAAGGCGACGATGATACAACACCGTGTGTGCCTTTGCACACAGCTCTGAACACAAACCTGTGCATTTCAGGCACCCCATGCCCTCATGCAGCTTGGTGAGTCAAACACAGTGAAGACCAAACCACCTCTGTGCGTGTGCCCAGAGACAGGCATTCACTGTTATTAAACAGACATACAAGGTTTCTCCTTCATTTTTTTTTTTTTTTTTTTGAGACAGGGTCTCACTGTGTAGTTCAGGCTGGCCTTGAACTCACTAAGTAGCCTAGGCTGGCCTCAAACTCAGAGAGCCTCCTGCCTGAGCCTCCTGAGTGCTGAGATTACAGGTGTGTGCACTACACCTGGTGTAAATTTTATTTAATCAAAGTTGGTTTTGTTATGTTGTATCTTTTTTTTTCAATTTTATTTTAAAGACAAAAGAATGGAGACATATGAACCAGAAAAGCCATAAAAAATACAGAAAATACAAAGTTATACAGAATATAGTAGGGAATTAGAACTGGATGTTGTATTACATAGTTATCTTCACATTAGTTAACACAAAAACATTAAAGGAAATACCAAATTATAAAGAAGATAGTAGGGAATTTGCACTGGATGCTGTATAATATAAAGTTATCTTCACTTCTGTTAATACAAAAACGATCGAGGAAATACAGAATTATAGAGAACATAGAAGGGAATTAGCTCTGGATGCTGTCCTACATAATGTTACCTTCACCTTTGTTACTCAGTTACACAGATGATGGCCCATTTGATCATTCAATTTTTCTCCTCCCTCATCTCCGTTGCCCTACCACTCGATCAGTCATCTTCCCTGTGATAATAACTGTACTCCTGGGTTTATCTATACCCCTGGACTCTCGCCTTGGGAACACATATAGCTGCCTCAGACTATACTATAACATACATGGGTGTATACAAACTGCCATGGTTGGAGGTGGGAAAGCACATATGCTCACAGCGGACCGCCCGGCTCCACCCTGTCGTCCTGCTATGGGTGGGGGTGGGTCCAGTCCATGAGGTGCCCTGAGCAGGGCCCTCGGCGGAGCAGCCACCGGGCCCACTGTGGAGCAGCAGAGGAGCAGCCACGGGGCCCACAGTGGAGCAGCCACGGGGCCCACTGTGGGGCAGCCGTGGGGCCCACAGTGGGGCAGCTGCAGGGCCCACTGTGGGGCCCACAGCAGAGCAGCCGCGGGGCCCACTGCGGCACAGCCATGGGTGTTGTGTTATATCTTAAATAAGTTGAAATATATATTTTTAAAATGCAGGGCATGGTGGCAAATGCCTGTAATTCCAGCACTCAGGAGGCTGAGGCAGGAGAATCACTAGTTCAAACTTAGCTGGGTAACTTAGCAATAGAGTAAGATCCTGTCCCAAAAAATAAAAATGACTGGGGTTACAGCTCAGTGCAAAGGCCCTAGGTTCAATCCCAAGTACAAATAAATAAGAAAGGACCTGATCAAACATTTATAAAGAGGCTATCAGAATACACGAGGTGGAGCTGGATTAATCAGTCATTACTGAAACACAAACTACAGCCACAGAGTGATACAGCTTGCTACCCACCCACGTGAGAGAACGGCTAATGTAGGAGTAGAACCGTTGACCCTGGCAAGGACAGAGAGTACCCGAAACCATAGCACCTCCTCGGGACAATGATTTGACAGACCTGACTAAAACCACACACACACACACAGAGTTACGGTCTGGATCTAAAATGTCCCCCAGAGGCTCACAGGTTCAAGATGGACTTTCAGAGGCTGACTGCATGACGGGGCACTGCCCGCACCAATGGGGGCGACCTCAGAGCTCACAGCTGATGCTCTTAGGAGTCAGGGCCCAGCCAGGCAGCGGGGGCCACTGGGACTGCTCCTCTGAAGGGTGGGTCCTTGCCCTGGCCCCTTCCTCTCGGGCTCTCTCCCTCTCTCTCTGCTTCTCCGCTGCCCTGAGCAGGTTTCCCCTGCCAGGTCCTTCCACCATGCTGTCTCTGCCTAGGAACCAGCTGACCAGGGTCTGAACTTCTGAAACCATGAGCCTATATAACCCTCTTCTCCTCTAAGTTGTGTCTGTTTATTGGGCATTGTGGCCCCAACAACTGAAAGGTGATGAATACACCTGTTCACCAAAATCAGCTTCTGGAATCTTCTGGAATATTCACAGCAGCGCTCTTCATAGAGCCTTAACTGATAGGTACCCAAGTACCCACCAGCAGCAGAATGAGTATGCTGTCAAATACATAATGGCAAATGAAACAGCAATGAAAATATATCCATCATTACACACAACAAACAATAGGGATGAATCTCATGACACAGAAGCTGGGTGAAAAGCCAGGCGTGGTGGCACACTCCTGTAATCCCAGCATTCACGAGGCTGAGGCAGGAAGATCACTGTGAGTTTGAGACCAACCTGGGCTACAAAGTGAATTCGAGTCCAGTCCGAACTGCATGACAAGCCCTTGTCTCAAAAAAATGAAAGAAAAGACAAAGTTGGGTGAAAGACGCTAAAACCAAAGGTGAACATCCAGTACAATGCACAGCTGGAAAACAGGCAAAATTTACCCACATCAGGGAACCACAGAGGGTGCGGAGGGCTGGATGGGAAGGAAGAGGGAAGTCTGGGGTGCAGGCTCCCCATGTGTCCCGCTAGCTCAGATAGACCCATTCACCTCTGTATGCGGACCTACCTATACTTACAATACACTTCAACAAAAAGAGGTTTGATAAGCATAATATGTAAAGTGAAAAATGCCTTTCTTTTTTCAATATTCTTTTTGGGTTTTTTGAGACAGGGTCTCCCTTTGTAGTTCAGGCTGACCCTGAACTCACTATGTAGCCCAGGCAGGCCTTGAACTCAAGGCCGTCCTCCTGCCTCAGCCTCCTGAGTGCTGGGATTACAGGAGCACAACACCATGCCTGGCTCAAAGTTCCCAATTTATGCTGCCCACTTGCCACTGTTACTGCTCAGCCACCAGCTTCAGCGCCAGGGTTTTACCAAGCCGATCAGCGCCAACCACACGCACGCAGGGAAGGCCAGAGTTGGGGAGGACTCCAGACCAGGAGGACGCCAGCCTGGTGCCACAGACTCTCCTGCTGCCACAAGAGGGGACGCCTGCCTAGACATAAGGCCGGAAGAGGAAGCAAAGCGGGCAGCAGAGGAAGCAAAGGAGGCCACCTCCTGGGGTCATCCTGGAGCACCCAGGGCTCACGTACTGGGCGTACTATGCTGGCCAATGAATTCCGTTTGGCTTAGGCCAGCCTGGGCTGCATTTGTCACTTCTGTCATGTATGACAAATGTGCTTATTACCACCTCCGGAAGCCTGTGCAGACTGCGAGGGGAAAGCGGGCATTGTAACACCCAGCCTCGCTGCAGCCACCAGCGTCCTCGGCCACACCAGGGTTCACCTGTCTCCCTGAAGCATTTATTAGTCATCAAACATCTGAGCACCACAGAAATGAGCAAGAGACATGGAGAAGGTTTGCTTGTCCTCTCTGTCCCTGCCATCCTAGGCCCTTCTGCTGAGACAGAAACAAGGCTCCAGGAAGGGTAGGCGGCCTGGACACATCCAGAGCGTGACAAAACCACAAAGGGCTCAGAAAGACTCTCAGAAGAAGAAAGCTGTGTGCCCGGTCTGGTCGCACACACTGTCACCTCGGAGGCCGAAGCGGACGGGTCCCAAGTTCAAGGCCAGCCTGGGCAACTTAGCAAGACTTGTCTTAAAGTAAAATAACAAAAACGGCTGGAGACGCTTCAGTGGGTCCAATCCCCAGAACAAGGAAAAGAAAGAGGAAAAGGAAGGAGAGAAGTGGACAGAACGAGGGGAGATACTACGGTTCCTATGTTACCTGAACCCCAGATCTTTTATTTTTTTTGTGTGTGTGGTACTGGGGATAGAGCTCAGGACCTTGCACCTGCGCTTATTCCACTGAGCTATATCCCCAGCCCTCCCTTTTTTTTGTTTGGTACCGGGAATCGAACTCATGACCCTCAGGCTTGCCAGGCAAGCGCTTATGCCACTGAGCTATACCCCCTGGCCCTTTTTTGTCTTTTTGAGACAGGCTGCTGCTATGCAATTCAGGCTGGCCTTGAGCTCTTTCTTTTTGGTGCCAGGAATCAAACTCAGGGACTTGCACTTGCCAGGCAGGTGCTGTGCCACGGAGCTTCATCCCCAGCCCCTGAACGCCAGATATGAGAACCTGATTTTAATGCTTCCTCGGGAAGAGACTCTTGAGCCAGGGATGTGGCTCAGCGGCACAGCACCTGCCTGGCAAGCACAAGGCCCTGAGTTCAACTGCCCACACCAAAAAAGAACATAGTAAAAAATAATAATAAGAAGAAAGAGACTCTCACTCCTTGGAGGTCCAGCCACCATAATAAATAATAGCGAGGGCCTGGGGATGTGGCTTAGTGGTAGAGTTCTTGGCTTGCGTGCATAAGGCCCTGGGTTTGATCTCCAACACCACAAAAATAACAACAATGTAATAATACGGAGCCGTTTACTGAGCACTCCTCCTCTGTCATAATGCTAAGCACACATTCATTCATCTTTTTACATTACAGCCTCGTCTTGAGGTGGATTCCACTATTACCCCATCATACAGATGAAGAAACTGAGGCACAGGTGGGTTAAACAGTTTGCACAAAACTACACAGAGAGGAAAGCCTCCAAGTGAGGGTGTCCAACATCAAAAGCCAGGCTGGAGGCAGCGGGCCCAGCTACCCTGCACCAGCTTGATTAAGGGGCCCCATCCTCTCCTCTGCCCCCGCTGGGACAATACGTCCCCTTATGTAGTGACACTTCCTTCACAATTTCTAGAATCCAGATTTAAAGAAAAATAAAAACCTATTTCTTTTTCTTTTCTTTTTTTTTTTTGAGACAGTCTCACTACACAGTTCAGGCTGGCCTTGAACTTACTTTTATAGGCCAGGCTGGCCTCAAACTCACAGTGATCCTCCTGCCTCAGCCTCCCGAGTGCTGGGATTTGTAATGTGCCACCACACCCGGCCTTGTGCCCGTACTTCTGTACCAGTTATTCTGCCTGGGTCATCAGACATCTCACTGGGCAGCTGCCTTCACCCTCCATACAGGCCCCAGAGTGGACTTTCACAAACTTAAGATTCCATCACACTACTTCTGGCCCACCAGCATGGCCATCATCAAAATTACAGACAGAAAGCCGCAGGTACTATGCACCTGGCAGTCCCAGCCGTGCGGGAGGCTGAGGCAGGAGGATCACCCTAGCCCAGGAGTTTAAGGCCAGTCTGGGCAACACATTAAGAATCTATCTCCAGGGCTGGGGATATAGCTCAGTGGCATAAGCGCCTGCCTGGCAAGCACAACGTCCAGAGTAACGCAAACAAAAACAAAAACAAAAAAACCTCTATATCCAAAGGGTCAGCAAATAACAACAAGCCAGCTGCTCTGGGGGAGTTAAACCTGGTGGTTCCAGGGCTTTGGTTGGACAGTGGCCTTCAGAGGTTCCTGTATGGCAACTTTAATCCCTCCACCCGGCTTCTTGGGTGGGGGGGCTGCTGGGAGGTGTCTGGAGGGAGGAGATTCCCCAGGAGTGGCCTAACCTGTTTCTCGTGGGACCGGATTGGTCACCACCATAGCAGGTCCTTCGACAGCAGGCTCCACCTATTCTGCGCTAGCCCCGCCTATTTCTGCCATGAGTTGCACACAGGGCTCCCACCCAAAGCCAAGCCCCAGAGCCATGAATCAAAACAAACCTTTCTTTGTAAATTACCCAGTTTTAGATACACTGTTATAGCAACAGAAGAGGGATGAAGGCAGTATGTGATCCAATCATCCCACTGAGTACTACACAGACGGCGTGAAAGTGAAGTGTATGCTCACACAGAGGGTTGTACGGGAGCAGTCACCGCATTACTCAGAACAGCCAAAGAGCAAAACAACTGAAATGTCCCCTAATGGATGAATGGGTAACAAAACGTGGCCCATCTACACAGTGGAACATTACTCTGTCATTAGTTACGTGCTCAGTGGTGGAGCACATTCTTAGCATGCACAAGGCCTGGGTTCAACCGCTAGTATCAAAGGGAAAAGAAAAAGAAAAACAAGTAGGCTGGCCATGCTGATGCACACCTGTCATCCCCGCACTTGGGAGGCTGAGGCAGGAGAATTGCCACAAGTTTGATGCCAGGCTGGGCTACACAGTGAGGCCCTGTCTCAAAAGAAAATCACCAGGCATGGCGGTGCATGTCTCTAATCCTAGTACTCAGGAGGCTGAGGCAGGAAGATTGTTGCGAGTTCAAGACCAGCCTGGGCTACAAAGTGAGTTCAAGGCCCAGCCTGAACTGCATAGTGAGACCCTGTCTCAAAAACATGGAAAAAAAAAAAAAAGAACTAAACACTGAAACAGGCTGAACACTGACACAGGCTATAATATAGGTGAACCTTGAAAATGTGCCAAGGGAAAGCCAGATGCAAAGAGTCAAATATTATTTGATTCTACTTAATACGAGGCTCAGAGAAGCAAAGTGTGATGCAGATTCTACTTAAGATGAGGCTCAGAGAGGCAAAGTCTGATGCGGAGAAAAGAAAATTCATGGTCGCCAGGGAACAGGAGGAAAGGAGACTTGGAGGGTTCCCTTTCGAGATGACGGAAGTGGTCTGTAAATAGTGGTGATGCTTAAATGACAACGGTGGGCATATACTAAAGACCAGTGAGTCACTGAACGTGGTGGCACATGCCTGTAATCCCAGCACCTGGGAGGCTGAGGCAGTAGGATCGTGAGTTTGAGACCAGCCTGGGCTACAAAGTGAGCTGAAGGCCAGCCTGAACTGCATAGTAAGACCCTGTCTCAAAAAGACAAAAATAAAATAAAATAAAATAAGATAAAAATAAAAATAAAAAACCAGTGAGTTGTACATTTGAGGATGGTTCAAAGGAAGATTTTATGGTACATGAATTTTATTTCAATTTAAAAGATGTGTCCTTGGCCCAGGGATATAGCTCAGTGACACAAATACCTGCCTGGCAAGTGCAAGGTCCTGAGTTTGATTCCTGGCACCAAAAATAAATAAACAAATAACTAAACAAAAAAATGATGTGTCTGGGCATGGTGGCACACATCCGTCATCCCAGCTACTTAGAAGGCTGAGGCAAGGGAATCAGAAGTTCAAGGCCAGCCTGGGCAACTCGGCCAAACCCAGTCTCAAAATAAAATTTCAAAATGAAACAGCTGGAGAAAGATACAGTACAGCGCTTGCTGAGCATTCCTGAGGGATTCATCCCAGTACTGCAAAAATCAAATCACATAGGAACTCTTCTCATCCTACTTTTAATCTCCCCACTGCAATAAGAGTCAAAGCCAAATTCCCTCTGGAGCCCACAGGCCCTACTGCTCGGGCCCGGTGGCCTCTGCTCCTGCTCCATGTCCTAACAAGCTCCCCAGTGCCCTCTCTGCTCCTCCACACTCCACGCTCATCCTGTCCTTGCGGGCCTTTACACCTGCTGAGCTGTCAGCAAAAATGTTCTTTCTCCCAAGCAGGAGAGCAGGGACCCTGTCTGCCGGAATCCCAGCCTACCCTGACGGCAAGAAGTCTTCCGGGCAGATATGGAACTACTTCCGGTGCGATCGGAAATGCCCCTGCCACCTGGTCAGAAGTTGGGATCCCTAAGTCACGTGCCACACAGCAGGTGCTCAGGGAGTTACCGGGCACTGGCAGGGCATGGAGCGGCAGGCCCCACCCCAGCCTATCTGGAACTCTGAGGAAGTCATAGTCTGAAAGTCTTTTAGGGGTCACAGAGCACCCAGTGTTTACCCAGCAACCTACAAACAAACACAGAGGAGAGATCTGAGATTGTGCTGCTTGACACCCAAGCTGGCGGCTTTGCTCCAGGTTGGCCTCATAAAACCACACCGGCAAACGCTCTCTGCTAGGGCTCCCTGGGACTTTGCAACCTGACCTGTCTTCCAGAACCCAGGACAAGGAGGCGGACATGACAACCCCGAGACCACGACGACAGCTGCAGCTCACACCTGCTCCTGTCCCCTCCCGAGGACACCTTCTTTTCTTTTTTTTCTTTTTTTGACACTTTCTTTTCAAGGGCACGGACCAGTCTAAATGGGCGGATGGTGACGGCCTCTCCCTTCCTTTCTCCGCTCCCTCCTGCACCCTCCCTGAGCCACACACAAAGCCAGCTACTTACCCACAAGGAGCTTGACGTCCCGAACTGTGAAATCAGGGTCGGGCATCCTGGAGAAAGAGGCACAGACGCTGGTGAGGGGCTGGAACGGCAGAGCCGGACTCCACCCTGGGCCAGGGGAAGCCACACTTCCAAGAGGGTTCCTCGCTCTCCATTGGGGAAGTCGAGAGGAGATAACACAGAGGGGGGCGGAAGGCCAGGGCACCGGGATCACCCCAAAACCATGGAGCCTCTTCCCCACCCCAAGAGGCAAAAAAGCCTGAACCTCAGCAGAGGACAACACATTGCCATCGGCCCGCTTCCGCCGGGAAGCCTGAAGAGAGGTGTCAAGGGCCAAATGCCTGCTTTCTTTAGAGTGGGCAGCCTCTCTGCGGCTGGCTCTCCCCCTGGAAAATACTCTCCACGCCAAGTTGTGTGGAAAGTGGGAGGGACAGCTTCTAGTTCCCAGGGGAAAAAAGCCACACACCCTGCAGTTCCAGGGATTTGCTAAAGCTGCTGCAATGACCGAGGGGATGCTGCTAATGAACCGAGACGCTGAAGGTTAAATTCCTACCCCTCCTCTGGCAGGAGATGTTGGAGAGGCAGCCTGGGGTGACACCAGGCGCCTCCCCCTACCCCGACCTCCGCCAAGGGTGGAACCTGTTCTTCCAGCCTGCCTTGATCTCTTCCCTACCTGCAGCTCCTGCAGACCCCTGGCAATGCGTCCTCCACAAGGACCCACTTCCCACGCTGGGGAGTCTCTGAAGAAATTGCCTAACCAGGGGCCATAGCACAGGTTCTGCCTCAGTTTCCCAGTTTGAGGTTAGGAGAGGAAGAGAGCTACCGTTCACAGCAGAAGGCCGCTGCACGGACCCAGGGTGCACGGGGGGCATCCCTGCTTAGCACCCTATGTCCTCACTGCCCAAATTCCTGAGAAAGATACCCCTTCCTCTGGCCAGGAGATGCTACTGCCAGATCCTGGGAAAGGCGCTATGTGGTGAACAGCAGCGGGAAGAGCGAGAAGAAACCCATCCCCAAGCTACCACTGTGTTAGGGAGGAAGAGAGGAGAAGAAGCAATGAGTTTCAACAACTTACTTAATTCCTAGTCCGTCCTTTTCTCGAAATATCAGGGGTACCCTGAGAGCTTCTCTCTGTACGTACTCATAGTTGAAATCTGTTTGGATATTTGAATTAAAACAAGTTGGTTAAGTTATTCAGGAGCAAATGAACCATGATCTATTGGAAGAGAAGTGACAGAGGAAGGGGCAGGGGTGTGCTAGACACAGACGCTGGCTCCAAGGCCAAGAGCTTCTGTGATGATGGAGCGCAAAGCCCACGAGAGGCCAGGCCCACAGCTGGCTCCTCTGCCTACTCAGCCATTCTCGGCGGGCCCCACGGGTCCAAACTTGTCAATGAACAGCCCCAGGCCAGCCAGGGCTGGGGAGGAGACTCAGAAAGGCCCACGCTGAAAAAGCCCAGCTATCGCTGGGAGAGAAGTGGGGACAGACAGACAAATGTGTTGCAGGCTGAGCTCAGAGAGTAAAGAGTCCACAACCCTGAAGGATGCCACCTGGGAGGATCTGAAGCCCCAGAGAGGAGGCTGGGAGGAGGGCTCCCATTGTAGCCGAACATCAGTGAAAATCTTATTGTAATATCCTGCATGGAAAAGGAGAGGGGGGAAAGCCGGTTTCCCTGGAAACTGTGTATTTGGTGCCAAAATAACTAGGGAACTGGGCACAGCTTTGTTGTCTTCGGAGAGGAATTCTGCTGGGGCATCACAGGACTTGCTGGAACTGGATAACCAAGAGGGATGCACTCCAGGTGGACTGCACGAGGGGCACAAGAAGGCCCAAAGGGAAGTCCACAGGGTAGATTCCACCCGGGGTCACCCTGGTGCGGACCCTAAATCCTTCCCCAAAGCCCTGGAGAACGAAGGAGGCCTTGGACTAACTGCTTTCGGTCCTCAATTCCCAAACTGGTAAATCCGACCCAACCACACCTCTGAACGGGAGGTGAAAGGGCTAAGATGGGTCCTCCTGTGCCCCAAACCCTCCAGGAACTAGAGCAATCCTCCAGCGCACAAGCCCTCCCTGGCTGGTCAGAAGGGAGAGAGAGGAGTCCCCAGCCACTGAAGCTGCTGCCCAGAGAAATGGTTCCCCAGGGCAGCCTTGGGGGAGGAGGCAGCCCAGGCAACTGGCTCAGAAGAGAGAACAAAACCGACGCCGGGAAAGCCCTGACCTCAGCGGCTCCCATCCCCAGGGGCTCGCAGTGAATGGGGATTCCTAAGGATTTAAAGGAAGGGAAGTTTAAGAAGCTTCTATTTTGAATCCACGCTAAGGGCTCCTTCTGTTTCTCAGCTCCTCCCTTGAGTTTTGGGGCCAGATCTGCATTAACTAGCAAAACCCCTAAGGCCCTATCCTTTGAAAGGAACTGGGACAGCAGCTTTACGGGATGCTCTTTAGAGTTCTCTGGCTGGTGACCTTCCCTACCTGCCCCCTACGCCTCAGCCCCTGCTTCAACTTCCTTAACTGACCCTGAAAAAAAAAATCTGAAATCCTGAGCTGAAGATTCCTGACAAATAACTAGGAACTTTGCATATTATTTTCTCGTAGGCTCTGCCAAACGCCTCAGTATAGTGTATGTGTGTTAGGGGGGCTGAAATCCAATTTATATGGAGGAAACTTAAATGCAGTTGGGATTGGCACCCTGCTCTTGGATTGGGCAAGCTGGGAAAAAGGTCTTCTTCCCTCCCCCCAATTCTCCCCCAAGCCACCCAGCACAGCGCTCCAGGAGGCAATGAGTACCAAAGGGAAACTTCAAAAATACAAAGCCGAGTACCAAAGGGAAACTTCAAAAATACAAAGCCGGGACAGTGGCTTGGGGGTAACCCATGGCCCCAGCCACTCAACCAGAACCTGGAGGAGGGAGGCGCCTGCCCAGCTGTCAGCTCACCCAGAGGAAAGGGCTTTCGGAGGGGCAGGGGGTGGGGATGCACAAGATGGACACTGAGTAACTGAAACTCAAACATCTGTGGGAGAGACAAGACCCCACAGCCCAGGAAGCTCAGGCAGCCAGGACAGGCAAAGGCATCTCCCAACTCCACAGGCATCTTCCAGGTTGGGAAGGTCCGGACCCAAGACCATAGGCAACC
The DNA here is from genome assembly GCA_004027595.1 of Dinomys branickii. NCBI lineage: Eukaryota > Metazoa > Chordata > Mammalia > Rodentia > Dinomyidae > Dinomys > Dinomys branickii. The sequence continues at coordinate 15,431 of PVLD010023636.1, read as the reverse complement.
CCAGGCTCAGGTCAGGCTATCGAAGCCACAGACCTAAGCAGGAGCAGCACCCCAACATCTGGAAGGTCCCCCCCAACCTCTCTCCTAATAGGAGGGCCAGAGAGAAACCCAGGTCCCATGGGTGGCTCTCCAAAAGTGCTCTGCTGTGGAGGAGCCAGAGACCAAGGACCTTAGGCCTAGGAGAGACCTCGTTTCTCAGAGGGGTGCCCAGTTCCTGGCCTTCAAACTGTCAGGGGACAGGGATCTCACCCTTAAGTCTAAAAAAAAGTCATCCCATAACCCCACTGCCTGTTTCAAACTGTCAAGGCTGCAGCCAGAGGCCTCAGGCTTCCATGGGGCTCAGGCCAACAACCAGAAAATGAGAGCAACCAGTCCCTGCTCAACCTGGCCGCCCGGGAGGCAAGTGGGCTCAGCAGAGCCCAGGCCTGCAAGGGGTATCACCCCAATAATCCAGCGGCCCTGCAACCACTTTCTAAGTGGAAGGGTTCAGAAGTACAGGGATTTGGGAGAGGTCAAGCCTTGGGGGGCCTCAGGCCCCACATCCCGGGGGTATCCCAGAGGTGCACCAGCAGCCATCCAGCCAAGTAGCTGCACCTCAGCCAGCGCAGGAAGCACACCGGCTGGATAGGGGGAGGACGCGGCGCTCGCACCCTCTCTCATTCCTAGTGTCTGTCCCCAGGTCCCCCTGGGTCCGCAGCCACCAGGCTTTGCCCATCCCAAGGCTGGTGGTGGGTGCTGGCTGGGCCTAGGCCCGCGCCCGGCCCCCTTCCCGCCTGCCCTCCTCCCTCGCCACCCCACCCCACCCCCCAGTGTTCGGCCTCGTTTCGTCACCGGATCCCCTGGAATGGGGGACGCGGGCGCGAAATACGAACCCAGCCACCGGCAGCTCCCTCCCCACGTGCAAGCAGCCCGTGGCGCGGAGGGCGGCCCGGGGAGGGGGCGCCTCACCTTTGCCCTCCATGGCGTGCACGAAGTCCCCCTGGTACAGCTGGCTGCGCAGCTTCTCCTCCAGGCTGAAGCCGCGGACGCTGACGATCTCCTCCACGTCCGACAAGTCTTCGTTCTCGTCGTATCTCTGGCGGTCAATCGGACGCTGCGGGGACCCAACCAGAGAGCCCGGAACATTATTGAGGGAACTGGGGTCTCCTGTAACCGTGGGCCCAGCACGAACAGGTGCAGGAGCCGCGCGCCCCCCTGCACCCCACCACTGCAACCTGAACAACTTTGCGCAAATGCCAAAGATGCTGAAAAGCAGGAAAAGGAAAGGGGCCCACGCCCCGAGGGTCCGGCTGCGCCCTACGCGAAGCACACCCCTCCTGCATCTTTGGAAGCCAGGGCAGGGGCATCTAGGGGCTCTCCCTTGCCCCCCACCCCGGGATGTGCCGAGCTCTGCCCACCCAGCTGGGCGCCTGGTTATGTAACCCGCGAAGGGGGCTCCGAGCACCAGCCGGCGGGGCAGATGTAGGCCCCGGGAGGAGCCGCAGCGGCGCCGGGCTCGGCGCTCACAGCAACCCCGCCGGCCGCGGCGGCAGAGCCGGGAAGCTGGAACCGGGGGCTGGCGGCAGCGTTGAGGCTGGAGCCGCCCCCGAGCTACCGGGGGAGCTGGAAAGCTGAAATGGAAGGGCTGAAACCCCAGCCGCCCCCGCAGATCGCCCGCCAGTTCAAGAAGAGAAGGTGAGAGGAAGAGGTCCGGGGCTCGGGAGGGGGAGAGGCAGCCGGCCCGCCACAAAGCTCCCATCTGAGACCCCCAAACGCACCAGCAGCTGCCTCATCGCCCCACGAGCGCGCGCGCACACTCACTTCCTAAGGAGACTCCCCCACCACTCCCCGCATCCCCTGCCTCCTCCCTCCGGCGCCCGGCCCCGCAGCCCCCGGAATCCGGGCGAACCCCGAGCCCGCTCAGCCCCCCTCTACGCCTTTCCGCGCTACCACCTCCCCACTGAAGTGTCTGAGACTCTGAGCCTCACAAGGGACTGGAGGAGTAAGCGGCTTGCTTCCTTTTGCATGCAATTTATTATTTTTTTCCGGTCCTCTTGCAAAACACAGAAAAAAAAGGAAAGAAAAGGCACCAAGAAACAACCAAAAAAAAAAAAAAAAGATCTATCGTATACCAGATACAGATTTGAAAAAAAAAAAAGCTACACACCAATCTTCTTCCAGAGTCTTTCTCTGCCTCCATTTTTTTAGGAGAGTTCACCAATTAATTGTCAACACCCCTGCCCCCTGCATTTTGGCGGAGGGGGGGAGGAGGGAAGAGCAAAGAAAACAAACCAAAAAATAAATAAATAGAGCAAGCCAGAGCCGAGATCTACAAAGTTTTGCACCAACACTTAGGCAGATCCGTTTGCAAAGTCCTAGGAAACCATTTTCAGCAGTTGGGGGGGAGACGTCGACGTCATAATCCCCGGAACGTAAACATTGTTGCCGATCGCGCTCTCAGCCCGCGGCCGGGCGGGTGTGGGGGGGCGCTCTAGCCGGGATGGGGGCCTGGGGGGCGGGGGCCCGAGGAGGTGTGGGGCGGGGAGGGAGCTCGGGAGGCACTGGGCGCCGTTAGCGTCCTGGCATCGCTGTTTTGTTGTTGGGTCACGAGTGCGCCTCTGCACGCAGGCGCCGCCGCCGCCCGGGAGTTGTGTGCAGAGCTGACTTTTGGAGGGCAGAGTTGCAGTCGGCGGGCGCATCCCGGCGATGGCGGGGCAGAAGGGAGGGAAGGAGGAGGGGGTGGGGAGGGAGGTGCAGATTTGCACGGCTGGCCTCAGCGGGAGGCGCGGAAATGCAAGCCGAGCTTGCTGGCGAGGAAGCCCCCGGGGCCTGGCATCCCCTCGAAACGGCCCCCCACCTCACTCCATGCCCCTTTACCCACGGCTTTCTTTAGACACTCGATCCAATTACCTGCGGTGGCGACCCAAATACAAAGCATTTTGTATATATACTTTTTTTCTACTTAATGCCTTTTGAAGGGGGAGGGGCGATCCTGTCCAGATCCCCTTTTGCGAACTTGCCATCTGGAAGGGGCATTTGAAGGGCCAGAGGCAAATTAGCGCAGCTCCGTATCTGGATGGACTGCATAACTTTTAAACTCCCTGAACTGAAAGATAATTGGGCCACAAGCACCTACAGGTACAGGAAATACTGCCAGACCAAAGCTCTTTCAGACCACAGCTGACCGGAAGCCGCTGCCGTTTCATTCATTCATTCTGCTCACCTCGGTGGAGTCCTTTAAAAGGCAACCAGCCCTGAAACACAAGGTGGAATTTTTGTAAAGGTCCTTGCGTTCCTCAGGAGGAAGAAATTGACCTTCAGGAAGGAAATACCCACAGAATCGGACCTAGCGCTCCTAATGCAGCTCCCAAACGAGCCAAAGGTAAGCCCTGTTGGCTCCTTATAAAAGTGGTGTGAAGGCGTGAAGTTGTCTGGGAGGGGGCACAGGAACTTGGGGCACACCTTGATTTAACCCTGCACAGCTTCTTAGTGGAAGGATGGGCACCCTTCCTGCGCATATGGCAGGTCACTAGCTGCCGGAGCTTCCTGCCCTCCATCCTTGGGCCTGGGGCTTCCCCAGGGAACCCTGCCATCCCGTCGTGGGCAGGACTTGGGTCCATTGCAGTTTTTTTTTTTTTTTTTTTTTTTTTTTGCGGTACTGGGGATCGAACTCAGGATCTTGTGCTTGCTAGGCAAGCGCTTATTCCACTGAGCTATATCCCCAGCCCCTCCATTGCAGTTTTAAGAAAAACTGATCCTCAGTTTCCTCTAGCCCAACGCCTATGCCATGTAGGGTCTGGTCTTAGGGACGGAGCTCCTGATTAGATAACGGGGCACAGGGGCCACAGTAAGATCAGCATATGTCCATAGACAGTAGCCAGCATTGGCATGGTTTTGTTTTTGCAGTAGTGAAGACTGAACTCGGGGAACAGGGGTGTACCCCCCTGTTGGTTTTGGGCTTTTTTTTTTTGAGATTAGAATCTTCCCAAAATCTTACCCTAGCCACTAACAGAAAATATGTTTGGTGGGGCGTGGTGGCCCACACCTGTAATCTCAACCTGAGGTAGGAGGATCATTGTGAGTTGAAGACCAGCCTGAGCTACAAAGTGAGCTGAAGACGAGACCCTGCTTCAAAAAGACAAAAAATAAGCTTAAAAAAAATTTTTTTTTGTTTTTTGGGGTTTTTTTGTTTTTTTCTTTTTGCAGTACTGGGGATTAAACTCAGGACCTTGCACTTGTCAGACAGGCACTTATGCCACTGAGCATAAGTGGTACTGGGAATTTAATGTAGGGCCTTTGCACTGAGAAACATCCTCAGGTTTGGTTTTGTTTTTTTCAATAGGGTCTCATTGAATTGACCAGATTGAGCTTGAATTTTCCATCCTTTTGCCTCACCTTGGGATTACAAGTGTGTATCACCACATCGCCTCCCGCCTTAGTTTCCCAAGTAAAAGGGATTACAAGCATGCGCCACTGCACCCCTAACGTGGCACTTTATTTTTGCCATTAACCCTGGGGGCTAGTTGGAGGGGATCATTTTGCAGATTGGGAAGCTGAGGTCCAGAGAAGTCACACATCTAAGTGATTGTTCTGCCATGTCACCTCCATGTCAATAAGCAACGAGACAGATGTGGGGAGGAAGTGGCTCTTGACCCAGATCAGATGTGAACCGTATATGTCACCTTGAGAGGTGGCGTCACCTTCGCTCACCTTAAAATTTCCTGTCACATCATCTGTAACGTTTCTCACCCATTCCTGTAGGCAACTTTTTGAAGTTTGTTTTAATCCATGTTCACAGGCTGTAAAAAACCTTAAGTAGGGAGGAAGCTCACAAACACCGAGATTTGTTTCCAAAAAGAAGTCACCCACGTTGACCCTGCTGTGGCCAGAACAGCCCTTAGTGTGCGCGAGGGCTCTTCCCCTCCTACAAGACCCAAGGACCATTCTATTTGCTTCTCTTGAGAGAGGACCCTTTAGAGAAACCCACCTTCGTGCTACTCCCTATTCTGCAAGCAAGGAAACGGACTGAAAAGGCAAAGCTATTCACCCCAGATCACGCAGCTTTCAAGTGGGGCTCCAGTTGGAGCCTAGCAAGACTGTGCCATGCCTTTTCAGCCATCACTGCCCCTACAAAATGAAATAAAGGGCTCAAGGGGGGCTCCTGGGCTGCAGGGTGGTAAAAAGTAGGTGAAGTGCAATAGAGCAAAACTGGGAAATAGGGTGCTTGGTCTTCATCTGCCTGCCCCCCCTGTAGCTTCGTGGTGTTCCCCAGAAGCTGGCAGCATTAGCAAAAGGTCCACCAGCAGCCACCTGAGTGTAAAACATCCATCTATCACTTCTGCGGGGAGTTCCCAGCTGTCAGGGCAGGAAGGGCTTGGCTAGTCACCTCCTTTAATCCCCTCCCTTTACAAACTTGCAGGAAACTGCAAACCTGAGAAAAGAATGAGCCCGCCAGGGTTTGTTCCCCTTTGACTCCCCCAGAATGCCTACCCCTGCCTCCTTCCTAAGTGGTCACTCAATAAACGTTGGGCTCTTGATGGATCACCTTCCCCAGCATATTTGCATTTTCTCTTTATCAGTAATTGGCAGATGAAAGGCTTTGTGCTCCAGTTAAAAGAATTCCAAGCATTTGCTCCAAGTGGGGGAGGAGGTTATTTGGGGCCAGAGGGAGAAGAGCCCAGACCCTTGAGCTCCAGCTTGGCCAATTGTCCCCAAGAGCTGAGAAGAGGTGAGGAAGCTGCTAGAAGCTGAAGGTGCTTATGCAAAAGATGTTGGGTTTTTTGTTTTTTTTTTTTCTGGTAGAAAAACAGCAAGCCAGTTGTACGGGAAACCAAATAATAATGACTTCCTGGACCTTCGAAAGGCCCAATCAAACCCTGCCTGTGCTATCCCATTCATTCATTTCCCCGCAAAGGCTGACTGAGCCCCTCTGCTCCCAAAGGCAGAGAAGGAAGAGAGAAACAGCTTTACCGATGCTTGCGGGCATACTCGGTGCAGCCTGGAGATGGAACATGCACAGGAGTCCTCAGAACCAGAACCCAAGGTGTGGGATCTGTAGAGAAAAAACCCAACCTTTCTCCTAATTACAATAGCTCCTGACCTATTTTATTTTGATACCGGGGGTCGAACTCAGGACTTTGCACTTGCCCGGCAGGCGCTTGCGCCACTGAGCTATATCCCCGGCAGTAGCCCCTGACTTAGGAAAACTTGCTTCTAAGCAAGGCCCCACACTTTTGTTATCTCTGAGCTCTTGCCAAAGCTCTATGAAGAAGGGGTTTAATTCCCCACTTTTAAAGCTTAGGCTCAGAGAGATCAAGTTACCGGAACAAATTTTACAACTGTGAAATAACCGCCATAGGATTTGAACCCAGAGCTTGTAGAACTCCAAAGCTCACGGGTTGAACTACTACACTACGTAAGCCTCCCTGCAGGGCTGTGCCATAGTGCATGATGGAAGTAATGTATATCTGCACTAATGCAAGCACCTCTACCCACATCCTGGCTGTTGCACACTTTAAGTATGGGTACTGGGATTAAAGGTCTTTGTGTTATTGTGCTGGGCGTTGAACCCAGGGCCACACATGCTAAGCATGCACTCCACCATTGAACTATATACCTCCAGCGCAAATTTTCATAAAAATTAAACAGCATAACCCAAAGTGTTTTGCACTGTTTATTTTAATGCTGTATATACCTCAAGGTCTGAATTGGCCTTGAGTCCCCATAATCGACCTCTCCAAAACATTTGTGGAATGAATGAAGGGTCCCTGTGGGAAGGGGCCATCTGGTATGGCGTGAATGCTTGCAGTGTTAGTCTAACCGACTGGCTCAGAGTGTCTGCCAGGACCATGGCACTGAGAGCAAGCCTGGGGATGCCAGCTGGGTATGCAGTTGCCCCACCTGCCCAGATCTCACACATAAGCTTTTCAAGGACAGATAACGGGACTTGGGGCAGGAATCCTGTGGATAGAATCAAGCACCATGATGCAGTCAAATTAGAGAACAGTCTTAAAAGTTGAGAAACTTAAGTCACTATGTGCCCAGTGAGACAATACTGAATCCTTACAACAGATAAGATAGGGCTGGGGGGAGTAGCTGAGTGGTAGAGCACCTGCCTAGCATGCATGAGGCCCGGTGTTCAACCCCTAACACTGCACAAAGGTGAGCAGGTGGTTATATATGCTGTTCGCAACCGTTGCACAGCATCCTTAGACCAAATGATGCCACGTGCGACTTTGGGATGATCACTGGCGTAAAGCAAGTGCTCACCTGGCATGCATGAAGCCTCAGGTTCCCAGCCCCACAAAAAAGAATTATGTTTCATTTATTGTTTAAGCTTATAAGGCTTTTTTTTTTTTTTGTCTTTTTTAAGACAGGGTCTCACTATGCAGTTTAGACTGGCCTTGAGCTCACTTTGTAGCCCAGGGTGGTCTCGAGCTCCCAACGATCCTCCTGCCTCAGCCTCCGAGTGCTGGGATTACAGGGGAGTGGCACCACGCCCAGCCAAGGCTTTTAAATTTATGGAATACTTAAAGCATAAAGGCAGGAGGGCAGGAGTAGGGTGCCTACCACGTGCAGGGCCAGGGTTTAATCCTAGCACTGCCTAATAACAAATGAGGCATAGCATGTAAATACAATAAACAGTTGTGAATCTAGCACCCAGCACTTTCTCCAAATCTTACGACTTGCCATATTTTGTATTACTTTGAGATTTAAAATATATTTTAATTCCGGGGAATAACAGACCTTGCTATTTCTGGTAACTGGTTGCTCTCAAATACCTTTTTTTTTTTTCCTTTCCTTTTTTACCCCTGAGTGCCTCCAGACTGAAATTTAAAAAGTAAGGCAAAAGAAAATTCTACATATACTGATTGTCAGGCCGTGGCTACTTTTGGATGACAATTTTCTAGCTAAAATTTTGCATTTCATATCTTTCTTCCTGTGTGAAGACTGGAAAGAAACTTGGAAATAATTGGTAAGTTAATTGAAGGGTTAATGCCAGGAAGAGAGTCATAAAAGTTCAAAGATTCTTTAAAAACTTGCATCTTTGGATTTATGGACAAGTGTGTTAGCCAATGGGGATAAAAGGCGAGGCATTACTTCATCATGCTCCATTGTCATTGGTTGACAAGTCCCGAGGGACAGACCAGAAGGCTGGCAGTTAACCCTTTCAGGGAGGACCGTGCCCTTTGCATTTATTTTGAAAGATGAAGTAGGGACCGAAGAAAAGCCTAGAAATGTCCTGAAACCCTCAGGTGTCCCTGCTTTGGGTCTAGTAACCCATAAGGCAGGATTTCACCTAACAGAGGAATACGCAGGGACAAATGTCCTGGAGAAAAGTTTCAAACTTTTTAAAATCAGCTGACCTTTCAGAGTAGGAGGAGAGCAGTTTGATTCCCCCACCCTTTTTTTTTGTGCTGTCAGAACAGAGACCCGTGTTGGACAGGCTTCCATTAATCTCGCGAAGTGATCAGTCACTGAGAAGACTGAATAGCATTTCCTGCCCAAAGATGCGGACACAGATGACCTTTTCGGCAGCCCTCAGACCCCTAGCTCACAGCTGGAGAGAGGACGCGTCAGCATTTACTTTCCGTCTCACCCTGCCCTTTGTTCAGAACTCCAACCCTTTGTGTTCAGCCTGCTGCAGGGGTTTTTGTAGTTGATGCTGCTGATTTTTTTTAAACCACCCACATCTTGCAACTTATGAGAAACAAACTATTTGGCAGGAGATCAGATCTAGAGGTGCCCCAGAGAGGGAACTAGAATAGATGCGGGAAAGTAGGAGAGGCCATTGGACCTGCTGGCTTTAGCTGTTGCTCCTCCCGGGGCTCCCTGCATGCTGTGGGCTGGGCCAGACGGAGCCAGAAGTTGAGCAGCGGGAATACCGATGCCCGGTGTTTAGGTGGCCCCCGTTACAGCAAAGCTTTTACACGTGTGACGCCATACAGAAGCCACCGCTAAAGCAGAAGCATTTACATCAAAAACATCTTGAATCCCCAGAGCCTGCTGAGCTAGCCCAGGTTGGACACAGCACTTCAGCTCACCGTCAGTGTTTTCACCTGTGAAACGAGCACTGTAACGTGAAACACCTTCGTGTTACGTGGCAATTGCGTCGCTTGGTCGACATTGTATCTTCATTCAAATGAAGTTGATCTTGGCTCTGGGACCCTAAAAGCTGGATTCACACTAACGACTTAGCTAGAGGTGTCTGGAACCATTCTGGGCCCTGAGCACACTGCCATGGACTGCATGGAGAGATCTTTGGCTCAACCTCCAGGGTCCATACCGACCACTTCCCCAGCTCTGTCCTGCCAAGCCGTCTCGCCTCCCCTCAACACTGTCACTTTGAGAACCTGGTTAGGTGTCTGTTTCCTGCCCTCACCTAAGGCTTCGTACCCCTCCAGCGCCCCCCCACTCCCACCCCCACCCCCGTACCGCATCCAAACTTGCTCACACCCCTTTAATAACACAGCCTCGTATTTTCATAGGACCTATGCACCTCGCAAGTTCTTCCCACCCTAACCCCGGCAGTGTCACACTCCTGGAATCCCAGCACGTGCCAGGCAAGGATCACTAGTTCTAGTCTCACCCAGGCAATTTAGCAAGACCCGGTCCCAGGGTGGGGAAAGCTTGGCAGGGGAGCACCTCTGGGTTTGGCCCCAGTGTGGGGTGACATCCATTAGGAAGCCCTCCTGTTCACCTGGAAGCACCTATGCCTGGCAGAGCACAGGGCTTTTCCACTCCAGCCAGTGGGTGTTCTGAATGAAGACAGGTGATACTGCTTCCCACCCTAAAGAGAAGTACTGAAGGGGGCCCTTGCAAACTGAGAGTTCAAGAATTTTTGCCATTTTTCCTCACTTTAAATTTCTTGAGGCCAGGCGTGGTGGCACATGCCTGTCATCCCAGCACTCGGGAAGCTGAGGCAGGAGGATCATCATGAGTTCGAGACCAGCCTGGGCTACAAAGTGAGCTCAATTCCAGTCTGAGCTGCATAGTGAGACCCTGTCTCAAAAAGACAAAAATAAGGGGAGGCGGCTGGGGATATAGCTCAGTGAAATAAGCGCCTGCCTGGCAAGTGCAAGGTCTTGAGTTTGATCCCTGGTACTGAAGGAAAAAAAAAAGATATTTCTTGGAAGCTGGTCATGGTGGCACATGCCTGTAATCCCAGCCCTTGGGAAGCTGAAGCAGGAGAACTGCCACAAGTTAAAGGCCACCCTGAACTACATAGCGAGTATCTGTCTTTTTTCTTTTTTGTACTAGGAATCAAACTCAAGACCTTGTTCTTGCCAGGCAGGCACTTATGCCCATGAGCTATATTCCCTGGCTGGAGTCTCTGTCTCAAAAATAAAAAAATTTTTAAAAATTTCTTTTTGGGCTACTTCATGATTAGAATAAAAAATTGGTGCGCTCTCTCTCTTTTTTTTTTTTTTTTTTGCAGTACTGGGGATCAAACTCAGGACCTTACATTTGCAGACAGGTACTTATTCCACTGAGCTACATCCCCAGCTCCTTATCTGTCTTTTCCATGAAAAGGAAAAGTCCCTAAAGACTCAGATCTTGTCCATATTTTCTTTTCTTTCTTTCTTTTTTTTTTTTTTTTTTTTGAGACAGTGTCAGGTGTAGTTCAGGATGGGGATGGTCTTGAGTTCACTATGTAGCCCAGGCTGGCCTCAAACTTGCAGCAATTCTCCTGCCTCTGCCTTCCCCACGCTGGGATTACAGGTGTCCACCACCAGCCCCAGCTTTGTTCATCTTATCATTGCTTATCTTTACCTGACTCATAAACTCATAAAACTACTCAAAAAAACATCGGTTAGCTGAGAATCATGGTGCATGCCTGTAATTTCAACTGCTCAGCTGAGGCAGGAGCATCATAAGTTCATGGCCAGCCTGAGCAACTTAGACCTTGTCTCAAAATTGTTTATGAAAAAGGACTAGAGATACAGCTCAGTGCTCCCAGGGTTTAATTCCCAGCAAAGGGTAGGGGGAGCTTATTGAATGAATTAATGAATTCTTCATAACTCCAAAGTATGTCTATTTTCAGCTTGATCAATGAAGTCACTGTGCATCTCTTTGGAGAGCCTATAATTTCTTTTTTCTTTTGTCTTTTTGAGACAGTGTCTCGCTATGCAGTTCAGGCTGGTCTTGAGCTCACTTTCAACCCAAGGCTGATCTCGAACTCATAACGATCCTCCTGCCTCAGCCTCCTGAGTGCTGGGATTATAGGCGTATGCCACCACACCCAGGCTAGTTGTTTTGTAATAAACCATGTTTTTTTAAACTTTTTTTTGATACCAGGAATCGAACTCAGGACCTTGTGCTTACCATGCAGGCATTTGTGCTGCTGAGCTATATCCCTTGCCCACCAATGCAGTCTGTGACTACGGGCTGACATGGGTCACCTTACAGCCTGCCAGATCTTAAGCCCTTGGGGCAAGTTTTGATGTTTGTTTTTTCTCCACCATGTTTCTACACACTTGGTACGAGCATAGTGGCCCGAAGGGTCCAGAGCTGAGCTGAGCGCCCCTGGAGAAGTGACCTGGCCTTTGTGAATCTCACTGGTACAACAGGAAAAGCACCACTGTTTGGAGGTGAAAGCAGAAGACGGGAAGCATGGTCCTCCTCTTTTCTGGGCCCCTTTTCCCCTGGAGCAGTGACCACCATCATTTATATATTTCTGTTATTTTACTTATTTATTTATTTATGTTTTGGAGCTGGGACGCAAACTCAGGACCTCGCGCTTGCCAGGCAGGCGCCCTGCCCCTGAGCAAGCCACATTCCCAGCCCTTTATTTTTATTGATACTTTTTCTCCTCCCAGTGGGAAGGCTGTCAACATAGCAAAGCACAGATTTTATTTTACTTTGTTCACCTCCCTAACCCAGGCCCCCAGAACAGAGCTTGGCACATTGTAGGTCTGCAATAAATATTTGTTGAATAAAATGACTAATAAGTCTCTAATAATAGTAGATAGAATTGGGTCTCTGGAATCTAAACACTGAAAACAAGTGTGAGTGGAACAAAGGACAAAGGAATGTAGCACCCGTAATAAGAAGTACAGGTTAGAAAACACCTGTGATCTCAGTATTTGGGAGGCTGAGGCAGGAGGATCCCCATGAATTCCAAGCCAGTCTGAATACATAGCGAGACCCTGTCTCAAAGAAAAAGTCTGAGTTAGACACTGTGGTTGAAAAGTCCTGTCTGCACCATTTACCAGCTGTGTGGCTACCGTTGACTTCAGCTTCCTCACCTGTACAACAGAGGTAATAACAGAACCTCCCAGGTAGGATGGGAGGCTGAGGAGATAGCAAATGAAAAACACTCAACAGAGTTGCCTGGCACATAATAAGTGCTCAATAAACACGGGACAGCATTACCCATTACAGCACTGCTGGGCTAGAGGAGACCTCTGAGTCAATTAAGCAGTTGCTAAGCAGATAAAATAGGTCACGGTCCAGCAAGTTCAATTAGCATCTATTGACCCGAGTCTGGGAACTCGAGGAGAGAAACCACCTCTGCACTGTCGTGATCTTAGACCTGGGAGATGCTAATTAATGTTTAAAACTGCTGAGAAGATTATACACTGAATTCCAATATGGCTTGGAGAACAGCTCTGAGAACAATGTCAATTTCCTACTGTTCAGGACATGATCTCAGGTGCTGCAGACAGAGCACCCAGCTAAGGTGCACGTGTGGGTCCTGGCTTCGGGAACTTACAACTTAGTGGGAGAGATACGTGCACTAATAGTGGCACAGACAAAAAGGAACAGTCCAGCTGACATGTATTCCAGAGGAGAGGGCGTTTTCTTTTTCCTTTTTTCTTTTTTTTTTGAGGGGGTTGGTTTTTTGAGACAGGTAGTTTAGGCTGGCCATGAACTCATGGTGATCCTCCTGCCTCAGCCTCCTGAGTGCTGGGATCACAGACTTGCAGCACCACATAGGGCCTGTATTTATTTAGTAGCACTGGGTATCAAGGCTGGGACCTCAGCATGCCACCCAAATGCATGCCACTCGTTGAGCTACACCCCAGCAGGAGAGGGACAGGACACGTAATGCAGGGGTGTGGCGTGGTGTGCAGTCGGGGAGGAAGTGATGCAGAGCTGGGGGCGGAGGGAGGAGCAGGGCTAAACAGAGCTTCCCTTTGAGGAAGAGCGAACCGCAGATGCGGCGGCCTTGTGAGTAGGCTGCATGTGTGCCATGCGAGCCGAAAGACACTAGGCTGACCCAAGTGGTGTGGGGTGGGGGTGGCGTCCCAGAGGAAAAAGACTGGGGAAATAATGAGGCACTCGGAACTAATGGGCCCTTGTGCAGGAAGGCTGAAGATGCGTAGGCCAGGTGTGGTGGCGCACGCCTGTAATCCCAGCACTCAGGAGGCTGAAGCAGGAGGATCGATCACTACGAGTTTGAGACCAACCTGGGCTACAGAGTGAGCTCAAGGCCAGCCTGAACTGTGTAGCGAGACCCTGTCTCAAAAAGACCAGAAAAAAAGAAAAAAAGCTGAAGGTGTAATCAACCTAGAGTCTGGCATTGACCCCACTGGGAGAATTCTAGGAAAGCACACAGGTCCCTGGGAAGCTTGGCCAAGGATGCTGTCCCTAGGAACTGGGCATAGTGCTCCCCACGTGGGATCCCAGCACCCAGGAGGCTGAGGCTGGAGGATCACCATGAGTGCAAGTCCAGCCTGAATTACACAGGAAGACCTTGTCTTAGAAAGCAAAAAATCACATGTTGTCCCTAGTAGCATTAGATGCCATCACAAAAACATGAAAAAACTCCAAATATGTGGTAACTTTAAATTTTTAAAATTTAATACAGTACAACGCAGCCATGCGTCCCTCCTAAAGGAAGCTGCGTGCTGGTTGGAAGAGGGTGACCACCTCCAACGCAGGAGGGCCGATTCCTGGGTCGAGAGTACACGAGCGGCTCTGCTCCCCTGTGAGCACCTCCAAACAAGCTCTGAAGACACTTGTCATCAGTCCTCTCAAAATACTCCCACTTCCTGTGCTTCCACTTCACTCTCATTCTGGCCACTTTCTGAAGCAGTCCTGGAAGTCCTCTCTCCTGCGTGCTGTTCAAAGCTGTGAGCAGAAAAATACGATGGAGGGCCAGGGATATACCTCAGGGATATAGGCTTGCCCGGTGAGCCTGAGGTCCTGAGTTCTACTCCTGGTACCAAAGGGGAAAAAAAAGAAAAAAAAAAGAAATACAGGGGAATATTTTATGTTATTTTATTATTTTATTTTGTTTGGTACTGGAAATCAAATTCAGGACCTTGCACTTGCCAGGCAGGCGCTTCTGCCACTGAGCTAAATCCCCAGCCCACAACAGAATATTTTAAAAGCCGTGATCAGCACCCCGAGAGCTGCCCCAGGTTACCATCCAACAGGACGGCAGGCTCATAGAAACACTACAGCATGTGCCATCCACTTCACTCCTGAGATCTGCTGTGCCTGGTGGTGCACCCCTGTAATCCCTGGCATTTACCCCACCTCAGAAGTGCTGGGATTAGGCTGAGGCAGGAGGATCGCCATGAATTCGAGACCAGCCTGGGCTACAAAAGCAAGTTCAAGGACAGCCTGAGCTGCATTGTGAGACCCCATCTCAGAAAGACAAAAACATGTATATTTATTTTTGGGATGCTGGGTATGGAACCCAGGGCCTTGTGCATGCAAGGCAAGAGCTCCACCGCTGAGCCACATCCCCAGCCCAAAGACAAAGAAATTTTTTTTTTTTTGGCGGTACAGGGGATCGAACTCAAGACCCTACGCTTGCTAGGCAGGCCCTTATTCCACTGAACTATATCCCCAGCCCCCCAAAGACAAAGAAATTTAAATATTCACCTTATTTTTCTATTACATATCCTATATGATATGCTTTACCCTAACTTTTTTATATATATCTAACTTTTAAGCATGGCACTTGCAAAATGATGTTGCAAACATGTATGGTCCTCCTTCCAGTTTCCTCACAAACAACTTCTAAAATTCTTGAAATTTCCAAAGCAAATTGTCCTTTAATATGCTAATGAGTTGACAAGTGGCTGTGCCCCTAGGCAACTTCAGGACAGGGCTGAAAGTCACAGGAAAGACCAAGGATGGCTCAAAGGGTGGGGACTTCGGGTTCCACACTCCAGACCCCGCCTCCAGAAAGGAGACAAGGGGGTTAAGGGTAAATTGGTGTTTTTTTTTTGTTGTTGTTGTTGCTGTTGTTGATGTTTGCCTGTTTTGTTTTTTGTCTTTGGATTTTTGGTTTTTCTGTTTTTTCTGTTGTTGAGAGGATTAATTGTCTGACTAAATTTGCATGTCTGTATATGGGTTCATATATTTACACTTCGAAGATATCAATGGATAAAGCAATAACCACTGTTGAGACCATATCACCTTGTCTATAGATTAGTTGTGATTGTACTATTTTCTATGCTAATTGGTGTCTGTTTGTCAATATGTTTTTGTAC
>PVLD010023635.1:0-27031 GCA_004027595.1 Dinomys branickii | reverse complement strand
AACTATCCCTCAGACAAAGGAATTCTATCTAAAACATATTAAAAGATTTAAAAAATCAGGCCCCCCAAATCCAAAGACCCAATCCAAAAATGGACATCTGAGATGAATACACACTTCTCAGGTGAAGAAATAGTAATGGGTAATAAATATATGAGAAACTGTTCAACATCATTAGTCACTCAGGAAATGCACACTAAAATAACACTGAGATTCCATTTTACCCCAGAAAGAATGACTATTATAAAGAAATCAAGCAGTAACAAATGCTGGAGAGGCTGTGGGGAAAAAGGAACCCTACTCCACTGCTGGTGGGAGTGTAGATTGGTGAACCTACTGTGGAATCAATGTGAAGATTCCTCACAAAACTAGGATTAGAAGTCCCACTTAACCCAGCTATTCCCCTTCTGGATATTTTCCCAGAAGAATTAAAAACATCATACCACAGTGATATATGTGCACCCATGTTTATAGCAGCACAATTTGTCATAGCTAAATATTGGAAGCAACCGAAATGCCCGTCAACTTAGGAATGCATTAAAAGATGTGGTATTTTTATGTAATGGAGTATTATTCAGTTATAAAAAAAAGATAAACTTTTGAGGCTTTTATAGGTAAATGGATGCAACTGGAGACCACACTCATAAGTGCAATAAATCGGACTCATAGGTGTAAACATCATATTATCTCCCTAGTGTAAGAACATAAAAGAGTAAATAAAACCCAGAACTTACACTTATAGTAGATATTATGAAAGGGAAAGAATTTGCTCAAAAGAAGAAACTACTAGGAGAAGGGAAAGGAGAAAAAGGAAGAAAGAAAAGAGGGAATATATGTGTGTGTGTGTGTGTGTGTGTGTGTGTGTGTAGCTGGGACAACTGTACTGCTGATATTTAACGCTTTATTGAAAGGAATATTTAATGCTTAATTTTTAAAAATGTATTTGTTTTTTTCTGACCAATTTTGCATACTTGTATCTGGTAATCTGAACAACTAATTTGAACACAACAATATGAAATATAACAACCATTGGTGAAGTCCTACCATCTTGTCTAGTGAAACTGCATCATTTCTAACATTTCTGTTGTTTTTATGTTTTATCTCTTAATGGTTTGATCAATCTTGCATTTTTACATGTGGTAATCTGAGCACTGAAGACAACCACTGTTATTTTCTCTCATTTTGTTCTGAAACCCCGTATCGTTTTTATTGTTTTGGCTGTGCTTTGTTTTTGTCTACATTGTTAGTATTTTGCTATTGTTCTTTTTTTATTATTCTCTTTAAAATAAAAAAATTGTTTAGTAAGAAGAAAAATTATAAAGGTGAAAAACTGGGATCTTCATAAATAAAGGGAACCCATCAGAAGAAATAAATGAAAGTAAAATGTAAAATGAAATACTTCGTTTTTATTTTTAATTTATCTAATAGATAATACAAACATTTTTCAAAGTAGTAATAGTCACCATGCATTGAGTAATTATAATATGTGGATAAGTAAAATGAATGATAATAATTGACAAATTCATGACAACAGCTTAGTCAGTGATGAAAAGGAAGAACGTGAAACACCATCAGAAGTTGTCCACATAACCCAGAAAGTGTTTTTTGAAAACAGACTTATATTAGTTATAAATGTTTATTGCAAGAGGCTGAATGTAAACCTCATTATTGGAGCACTTGCCTAATAATGCATAAAGCCTTGCATTCAATCTCCGGAACCAGTCAAAGGAAAGGACATTGCAGACTCTAGAATACTCATTGAAACAATTTTAGAAAGACATAATTAACATGCTAAAAGAAGAGAAAAATGAAATCACATATGGTGCTCAACTAAAACCAGAGAAGGCACTGGGTGTGGTGGTACATGACTATAATCCCAGCACTTGGGACACTGAGGCTGCTTGTTTGAAGCCAGGCTAGACTATATTATGAGTTCAAAACCAGCCTGAGTTATACAGGGAGACCTTGTCTCAAAAAATAAATAAATAAATAAAGTCAGAGAATAGAGAAAAATTTGAAGGAAACAAAAGAAACAAGTACAATGAACAGAAAATAATGTAAATATGGTAAATATTAATCCAACTATATGAACGATCAGTTCTCACAGTTACTGTGAGAAAAATCAAACACCATGTGCAATCAAGGAGGGACCAAAGATACGGGTGGCATCATTCCAGGACTGAGAACTTGTGTGTGCTCAGGAGAGGCACCCATCATTACTGGTAAGTCATTGCATTTAAGAATTAAGTAACTTCAATTTACATTTACCCTTCTTCAAAGTAACTAGTAAGTTGTTAGGACATATATACTTCTTGTTTGGGCTTAATTACTTAAATAATAAGTTAGGCATTTCTTTTGTCCAAGCAATGCCTTGTGATTGGGACTGATACACTCAGGCTGAAACCCTTTCACGGACATCTAATGGCTGCTTCCTGACACACTGGGCCTCTCCCTACAGTCCCTGCCCCCTGTGGCCACTTGGGCCTCTCCACGTTTCCCATCTGGCTGCAAAATCCCCCTGGTGCCCACCACTCACAGGCGCTCAGAACGTTAAGGAGCCTCTTATGATTCTCACGAGCATCCTGGGCCTATTGCTGTTTCCCAGAGGGAGGAGAAGCTAAGCAGACAGTGCTCGTCCCGCTGCTGGGTGGCAGCTGCTGTTGCTGAGACACCTCTGCCCCACACAGATTAAAACTGAGTGAAGGGTAAGAGAATGTTTGCTCAAGACAAATAAATGGATAAATCGACAAAAACCTGCCCAGGCTAAATCGTCAATCAGCATCAGTTTAATAACCTTTAGCAAGAAATTAACCGATCCAGGAGTCACCACTGTGGTCATACTTCTATTCTCAAGAAAAAACCTAATTTCTAAGACCTTTCAATGCATGCCAAACAGCTAACAGCCTCTGGGAATGAAGGAGGGCGGGACCGGGGACGTAGCTGGTGTTCTTTCCAGTTCTATCTAGTTTTGTTTGTCTAGAAAATATAGATTGCTTTTGTAGTAAAATACCATTCAAGATACATAAAAATAAATGCAGGCCAGCTGCTGCCAACCCCAGAAGTCAGAATTGAGTGGCCCTGTGCGACCTTTAGCCTGTTAGCCAATCTGTGTCTTGGTTTCCCACATGTACAAAACAAGGATAAAATGTCCTATAGAGTACGACCCAACAGAACTAAAGGAATCCCCCCCGCCCGAACCTTGTGTATCTCAGCTGCAGTTGCACTGGAGGTTTCAGTGGGCCAGCTAGGGTGAAGCATGCTGGCCCTTCTGCTGATGAAGCTCCTGGAGTGCCCTGCTCTGCGGGCATTGATGCCAAGCTATGAAGTTCTCCCAAGTTTGGCACCTGGGTCAGTAGCCACTGTTCACTACCTCCCTATAGTTTATACCTTGCATATCATTAACTCCTCAGTCTAACCCCATGAACACTTTTCATCCACTGCTTGGGAGCATCAGGTGAGGCTTGGAGAGGTGTCAGAGTGATGAAGCCCATGTAGCAGTGTCAAGCTAAAGATGGTACAGAGAAGAAGATGGCTCCAAACTGGGATGCCACCATAACCCTTCCTGGACCTAACACCTACAGCGGGTGTCTCTGTCCAGGCCCTGCCATCATCGCCTGCAGAATTCTACCCTCAATTCTTGGAACACTTTGTACCAAATCTTCCTCCTCCCGTGTTCCAAAACTGTCAATGGCTCCTTTGTCCTCTAGGAGAAAGTCCAAATTCTTCAGCACTGAATCTTTAGACCCTTGAAGAGTTGACTCTTGCTTATTTCCCGAACTCTGTACCAGAGCAGAGCTCCCCTGGATTGAAATCCACCTTTTCTCCCCAGCTATGAGCAGGGGCTCCGTACACCAACATTCTGATATGTCAGCACTCCTCAGACATGCTGGGCGTTTTTGTGCTTACAGATGCTAAGCATGGCTGTTCCCTCTGTTTATCCTTCCTGCCATTCTGACCTCTCCTTTTGTCCCGGGACAGATCCCACTTTTGCTGCTATACACTGATGGTATTTCCCCTGGCTCTTCTGAGGTCCACATGGACAGGGCCAGAAGTAAGTTTTTTCTCTTTCCAGGGGTGGGCATGTAGAAAATATTACATAGCTAGAGTGGGGAGAAAACTACTGACTTTCAAGACCACCCAGTCTGTGAGAAAATGTGGTCTTTTCTTTTCAAATTTGTATGGCTTATATTTCAGTTTGAGTGTGAAGCTGCTGGTTATGAGGAAACTTGGGGTGTCTTCTCAGACAGGATCCTTTGGGTTTGTGTACAGAGCACCTGCTCATAGCTGGGGAGAAAAGGTAGATTTCACTCCAGGGGAGCTCTGCTCTGGAACAGAGTTTAGGATGATTCTGTGGTACAGGATACACAAAATACCAAAGATGTGTATTTTCTGGGGAGTCACAGTGCCTACAGGGTGGAGGAGGAAGGAATGTGATAGGGTAGGTAAGAGATCTGAGGTCAGTCCCAGTCAGCACAGACTTGGTTGCTGATTGAAGATAAAGAGAAAGGTATTGGAGAGCTGCTAACAGTTTGTCAGAGGAGCTGAGGTCAACACTGGCTTATAAATTTTTAATTAGATCCATAACAATTTCAGCAATGTGCTGTACCTGGTAAGAGAATAGCTGGATCAAATGGAATTTCTAGTTTTAGCTTATTAAGAAATTTCCATACTGATTTCCTTAGTGATTATGCTAGCTCACATTCCCACCAACAATACAGAAGGGTATGAGCAAGGGCTTTTGCCCTTTCCCCTGCAGCCTCACTAGCATTTATTATTATTTTATTTCTTGTTGTAGTCATACTTTCTGGAATAAAATGGAATCTAAATGTTGTTTTTAAGTTGCATTTCTCTAATGGCCAGAGATGTTGAACATTTTTGTCATGCACTCTTTGGCCATCTTGTTGTTCTTCATCTGAGAAGTGTTCACTTATTTCTCTTGCCCATTTTTTGATCAGGTCTTTTATTGGGGGGTGTCCAATTTTTTCAAATTCTTTATATATTCTAGATGTTAGTCCGCTATTTGAAGAATTGCTGGCAAAAAATTTTCCTCATTCTGTGGGTCATCTCTTCACTCTGTTGGTTATTTCCTTTTCTGTGCAGAAGACTTTTAATTTGATATAATCCCATTTGTTGATTCATGGTACTATTCCTTGTGCCATTAGGGTTCTGTTCAGGAAGTCCTTGCCTGTGCCTGTGTTTTCAAAAGTTTCACCTAGTTTAGCTTCCAGCAGATTAAATGTTTATATTTTAACATTTAGATCCATTTTTATTTTAGTTTAGTACATGGTAAGATATATGGGTCTATATTTAGTCTTCTGAATATGGATAGCCAGTTTCACCAGCACCATTTATAAAAGAGGATATCTTTCATCCAGTGATGGTATTTGGTTCCTTTGTTAAAGATAAAGTAGTTGAATGTATGTAGAGTTGTTTCTACTTCCTGTATTCTGTTCCATTGGTCTACATGTCTGTTTGTGTATAAGTACCAGGTTGTGTGTAACACAGTAGCTTTGTAATATAAACTTCAGCTCTGAAATCGTGACGCTTCCTGCTTTGCTCTGGTTATCCAAGATCACTTTTGCTATTGCTATTCTGGATCCCATCTGGTTCTCTTTGGATTTCAGGATTGTTTTTACTGGTTCTATGAGGAATTCTTTTGTTATTTTGATTGGTATTGCATTAAATAGATATAAGAGTTTTGTAAGTATGGCCATTTTGACTATATTGAGTCTGCCTATCCAGGAACAGGGAATATTTTTCCATTTTCTGATGTCCTCATACATCTCCTTTTTCCAAGTACTGTACTTTTCACTTTAGAGATCTTTCACTTCCTTGGTTAGGTTAATTCCTTCTTTTTTTTTTTTTTTTTTTTTGGTTTTTTTGAGACAGGATCTCACTATGCAGTTCAGGCTGGCCTTGAGCTCATTTCGTAGCCCAGGCTGGCCTTGAACTCACAACAATCCTCCTGCCTCAGCTTCCTAAGTACTGGGATTACAGGCCTGTACCACAGTACCCAGCAGTTAATTCCTAAGTGTTTAATTTTTCTTGATGCTAGAGTTAGTGTTACTGTTTTCCTAATTTCTTTTTCAGTGAGTTCATTATTGGTGTACAGAGACGCTGTTGATTTTATGGTGCTGGTTTTCTGTCTTGTGACATTGTGGAGTTTGGCTGTTGATTCTAGGCATCTTTGATAGGACTGTTTTGGGCATCTAGATAGAGGGTCATGTTATCTGAAGTGATGATTCGACTTCTTCCTTACCTGTACCCGTCCCTGTGGTTCTCTTGCCTGATTGCTCTGGCTGATGTTTGAGGACTGTGCTGAACAGGCTCACTGCTTAAAGGTTTCTGTCCATGACAGGCTGGCTGCGAGGTGGGAACATTGTGGTGGATGGTCACGGTGGGAAGCTGTTCACATCTCGGCAGCTGGGAGGCAGAGAAGAGCGGGCAGCAGGAGCGGGCAGCAGTGCCAGACAAGAAGAGGCCAGAGACCAGAGAGAGTCCCCAGGGTCATAATTCTAGACCCTACCATGTTGGTTACTTTTCTCTCATTGCTAAGACAAAATACTTGATGCCCAGAATTAAGGAAGGAAAGGTTTACTTAGCTCACAGTTTGTGGCGGTTTCAGTCCATACTCGGCTCTAAGGCAGAGTGGCACATGGCAGAGGGCAACAGTTCATAGCAGCGGAAAACAGCAAAAGAAGCAAGAACAAAACGGGAGGAGCAGCAGCGCGCAGCCTCCCTCCCTCCCTTATTGTGTACGCAGGCTGCCCCCCTCAGAGCAGGTGTGGCACTCGTGCCCATAATCCCAGCACTGGACCATGAATCAGTCAAAAACTCCAGAAGCCGGCCCCAGGACTGCACGAGGCTCTGGGGAGCGGGACGTCTAGACACAAACCTAACACCCACCAAATACCATAGTGTGCTTCACTAATCAGCTTTTAAGGCAATCAGATTGACAGTCGAGCTTGACTGGTACAAGAGGGGTAGTAACCATTTTAAAGTAAGCCCACAGTGTTCTCTTATACATGTTTCAATTTTAAGCAATTATAAATGTGATTGTGTTTAAAATTTGTTTCCAGGCTGGGTATGGTGGTATACACCTATAATCCCAACACTCGGAAGGCTGAGGCAGGAGGATCGCTGGGAGTCTGAGGCCAGCCTGGGCTACAAAGTGAGTTCAAGGTACAGCAAAACCTTGTCTCAAAAAGACAAAAAAAAAAAAATGTGTTCCCACATATTTACTATTACAGTGTATAAAAATGTGGTTAGTTTTATGTGTTGACCTTATACCTTGGAGCTTTGCTGAATTAGTTCTAGGAGGGTTTTTTTTATTATTTTTTATAGATTCCTCAGGACTACATAGTCATCACATCAGGGGTAGGTTTGTTTTGTTTTGTATTTTGAGACAGGGTCTCACTAAGTAGAGCAGGCTGGCCTTCAACTCACTTATAGGGCCCAGGCTGGCCTTGAAACTCAGGGCTCAGGCTCCTGAGTGCTGGGATTATAGGCGTGTGCCACCACGCCCAGCACATCAGGAACAGTTTTGTTTCTTCTTTTCTGATCAGTATGCCTTTTACTTCCTCTTGTTCTAGCTACCTGGCTGTGTATGCTGAGATACAGGAGCCCCACGTGTACCTGCAGAGCAGCCAGGTGGAGCTCAGCAGTCTCTACCTGGCTGTGCCCACGAAGTCGACCATCACGCTCATCAACAGCACGCTCCTCCCCACCCGGTTCCACTGGGGCAAGGTGAGTGAACCTGCACTTCGGGCGGTGGACACAGCCCTCAGCAACACAGTCCATGCGGCCCCTCAGGGGCTCCCAGGAGAAATTTTCAGCTCTGTCCCACAGCCAGTCCCTCCCTCCACAGTGCCCAGAAAAGCTCAGCTCCACAAAGGAGCAGCACAACTGGCCAGGCATTTCACGGCCCCACGACCAGGGAGTCCCAGGTCCCACCCATGAAGGAGTGTGTGGTGAACACAGCTAGCGCCTCCAAGTCAGCACAGGCTGTGACTCTTCCACGCAGTTGTTGGAATCCCAGTTGCGGCGCTGCCCCTGCGGTGCTGTAGGAGACGGGCCACATCTGTGTGCTGCTCCCATCACTCTGGGCCTCCCAGGACAGCTTATTAAATCGAGGCACCTTATCACCCCCGGGGCTCTCCCCCGAGGGGCTGCACCTTGAAGCCGCCGCGGCCAATTCGACCGATGTGCGTGGTCCCTGCACAGCCGCAGCAGCCGGCGGGAAGCCACCGAGGCACTGTGCAGCCTGCAGCACGGGGCCGAGCTGGACTCGGGCCTGCCAGTGAGGCGGCCAGGACAACCTGCAGCCTTCACGTGTCTCCGCTGCCCTTGTGGACCAATCTTGGATCCTGGACCAGACCTGGGTAGGTTAGAAAGGGTCTCCCGCGGAAGCGCTGAATGGCCATACAAGGGTCCCGCCCACCCCGCCGCAGCCAATCAGGAGGAGCTTTGTGTGAGATACGCCCCCTCAGGCAACCCCTACCTCCAAAATCCCGCCCACAACGTCTTCCTCCAAGCCCCTCCTACCCTGGCCTTCCAGGATCGTTCAGGGTTTGCCTGCCGGAAGCCCCGCCCAGGAATGCGGACTAGAGACTACACCGTTCCCAGCCTTCGGAGCTAAGCTGGAGACAGGATTCTCCACAACCGGGAACGGCTGCTCCAAAGTCCTGCCCACTGCTGCTGCCAAGCTAAAGCCAAGGCACCAGGACCCTTGGCCACCGATTCCTGCAGTGGGGGGAGTGGGAGGTGGGACTCTTGATTCCTGTTTTCCTTCCTAATCGGTTCGGCAGTGTCCACCCTCCCAGCGCCCAAGCCCGAGGATCTGAATACATTTCCCTGATCCTCAATCCGTCTCCGATGTACTCACGCTGTCCCAGGAATTTTTTCACTTAAGCCATTTGGGATCCATGGACACGTAGAGAACGGATTTTACAAAGGTGCCGCATTGAGACAAACTCTCTAACTGCAGAAAGACCATCTCCCCTTTCTTACACTAATTTTACACTCCGTTGGAAAGGATCGATTAGACCCTCCCATACACTTCCTAGCCCGTGGGAGGGCTCTCCGTGGGAGGGCTCTCCACTAAGGCAGGGGACTGTGATTGGCGCTTACAGGTGAACAATAGATATCTGCTCAATGAATGAATGAACTAGGTCTGGACTGTGTCTCCAACCCTAAAGAACAAGGCCAAGTGTCCCTTACCTGCCAGTGACAGGGCCATGTGATTATCTGAGATCTGGGAGAGTAGTGTTAGGTTTGTGGCAGACACCAAAGGACAGGGTGCCCTGTGAATCCCAACCTGTGCAGTAGGCAGGGCTACCATGTGCTCAGACTTCTGAACACAATGTGCCGTTTGACACTGCCACCTGGGAGTGCATGGATGTCTCTCCCCTGTTCTCCTCCTGGCAGGATTGTGTGCTCCATGGATACCCAGGAGGGAAGAAGTGCCCTCTACCTTGTCCCCTCATCATCCTCTAAGGCAGGACTATATGAACCCTGTAATCCCCAGTGGAAGGAATGTGTTTTAATCAAAGAGTAAGATGGTTTCCTACAACTTCTGAAGCAGGGTCATAAGACTCCTGACCTCGACCCTGAAGTGCATATAGATTGAGTTTCAACATCCAACCAACTACCGGGCATGGTGGCCCATGCCTATAATCCCAGCACTCGGGAGGCTGAGGCTGGAACATCGTTGCTCAGCTACAAAGTGAGCTCAAGGCCAGCCTGAACTGTTTAGTGAGACCCTGTCTCAAAAAGACAAAAAAAAAAAAAAAAAACCAACCGACTGGAGACCTTGAGAACGGGGTTGGACCCCTACCTATTACTAAATTGTTGGATCTGCCTGGGCTAGTAATCTGCATTGTCTGTGTTGTGTGGGGGTCTTGGATCTTCTTCATACTCTTCTTCAAGATTTGTGAGATCTCTAGAAAGAATGCAGAGTTAAAAGTTGCGGGTTTAGCAAGCCAGTTCATTGGTAAACAAGCACATATAACTTTCAGCAAGTACTTTTTAAAGGACAGCATACCTCTAAGAAGGAAAAGTGAGCACTGCTACCTCGGCACTGGTGCCTCGTTGCTATCTCACATCACCTTCCTCCTCTTCAGAGGGCAGATAGGGAAGTGAGGTGAATGCTACCAAGAGTCTGATTCTCTAATGGGCCCCTGTTAAGATTGGTTCTCAACTTACCTAGAGGATTATCAAAGCATACTTTGGGGTATGTCTGTGTAGGTCATGAGTGAGTGACTTTGAGGCCTATATGTGTTTCCTGAGCCCTCTCTTTCAGCTGTGTTCTATTTCCCTGCTGCCCTGAACTAAGCAGATTTGCTCCCCCATGTCTTCCCACTGATAAGTCACAAGGTAGCCACCTCCCTTGTGGGAAAACTTTAACTCAATATTTCTTTCCTTCCCTTACCTGTTCCATTTCAGTTCCCCTCGGCCACAAAAGATCCCCCACCCTCATCTGCCTTGGCAACTCACTAGCTCGGGTTGTTCTGACCCACAAGCAACTCCAGCTGTTCTGGCCCAGATATCCTGACTCCTCCCAGTCTTTGCCCTCACCTAGTAGTGACAAGTCCAGAAGAGCATGCCTGGGAATCTGGGGCTGCTTTCCATTTCTACCTATGTGGGCACGCCTCATGCTGTCAGGGCTGGGATGGCATCCTGGCTTCTGGCATATCTATCAGAACTGGGCTCTGGGGCAAGGTCACCAGGGTGATGTCAACAGGAAACAGATGGAGACCACTTTGAAGCAGCCCTGAGCAGGACTTAAATTAATCAATTGGCTTTTTACGTTTACTTGTGAATCTGTCCAAAGCTTAGGACACTTGTCTGGAATTGGGCAACAGACTCATAGTGAGTGAACCTCTGTGAGTCACTAATCCCTACTGAAACCTGTAATGGTGGATAAAGTCAGAAAGCCTCAAAAGATAAGATCACAGTCAAGAACACCTGGATCCAGATCTCAACTAGATAAAGACTATAGCCTCATGCATCTCATTCCTGGGTGGATTAACTTAATCTTTATTAAGGATTAATTTAATACCTTACTTAGAGAAGTCCTTGAGTAATCACGCCCTTCTTGAGTACTCCCCCTCCCTTTTTTTGATAACTAAGTAAATATAGCCCACCCATAGAAGGTCATGGTCTTAGCCCTGAGAATCCCTAGGTACTGGCTTTTCTGGTGACCATGGGATGCTCTTCTAAGTTCTGAGAGATCGGGGGACCCTGCTACAGCCACACATCCCTTGAGGATTCAGCTATGTCCCTGATGTCTGGGCATATCTGTGTCAATCCAATGCTACTGATATATATTTAAGGAAATTATTGCTTTTTCCCTGTTTACTCTAGAAAATTTGAAATATATAAACAAACAAAAACCCATAATCCTAACCCTAGAAACAAACTCTAGTGACATTTAAGAGTGCTAAGACATCAAGTGCTGTCATCAAGCTTGTATTTTCCCCATTTCTGCAGCTAGTACTCTGCCCTGGCTCCTGGACCGCCAGACTGTTGTGGGCTCCCTGTCCTGGCTACTGGCCCCCAGAGATGTCTGGAGAGACTTCGTACTCAGGAAAGCGCCAAGTGAGGGTTTCCTCTCCAACATCCCATGGGGAGGCACAGCCACAGTGTGACCCTGGAGTACACCAAGGATCTGTCATGTGCTGTCCTTGGTTAGAGGACAGTGGTAGGCACACACCCACAGGGGAGATTCACTGCTGGCATTATCAAAGGCAACAGAGGAAACTTTTGAAGGACAACCATATGTAAAAGTAAGTCCAGAGGAGGTGTGGTTGCTTAAGAGATTAGTGCAATTAAAAAGAAACTGGGACAAGAAAGAGGCTTTGAGGACATTTCAGAACTCAATAAGAGACCCCCTGTCTCTCTGCAAGCTCAAGGGTACAAAAGTGTAAGTATTTCATTTCAAAAGAAACTCCCTTGGCCCTGTGATAGTTAACTGACTGTGTCAACTTGAGTAAGAAACACCCAACTAAATTGATTCAGCATAGTTCTGAACATAGCTGAAGGGATTTACTGACTACAGAAGACCCACTGTAGCCCAGTTTGTCATCTGAATGCTATAAAGGGGAAACAAAGAAGGAAGGTTCAGTTGTTTCTTCAGAGGGGCTCTAGTCTTCGCCTTCAAACTGCAGACCCTTCACCTTCCTCCCACAGGACATTCCAGTGGGCTGCAGGCCTTTGACTGGATCTTTAAGATCTCCAGAGCACAGACAGACCCCCCACATTCTCCCACATCTGACTCTGTGGGTGGTCACTGTAAGCCAATCTTGTAAATTCTTACATATTTGTATATCTTGCATTAAATCTGTTTCTCTAAGCAAGCACTGACTGATACGGCCCCAAGAAGGGTCACCTAGGGAACTGGTTTCCCAGGACTCTTTCACCATGCTCAACTATTCAGTCTCTCTGAGGCTGTTCACCTGTGGCCATCATCCAAGGGGAGCTGGTGGCAGATCTTGGCACTGCCCACATGATACTGACTTTTCAGGCATGAAGAATGTAAGATTGTAGATGTGGAGGTTTCCACCCAGATTTCAGAGGAAGTCCTGGGAGGCCAGGCATTGCATCACAAGATTCAGGGTCCCTCTTGGGTGCCCCTGAAAAGGTGATGCATGAAGTTGTAGGAGTGGAGTGGAAGATTCCCAGGGAAGATCCTAGGAAATTGGCAATATGGGAATGTGGAATATCTGCTGAGGAAAGCTACAGGCAGTGAGCAGAGCCAGCTCAAGAGAGAGGCCATGTGGGTTACAAACAGCAAGGACAGATGTGAGGCTGTACCAGCCCTCTGGAGCTTACATCTCATCACACTGGACATGGAATTATGGCTTAATGTTGGTTTAATTAGGCTTTGGTCTTGCTGTGGTCTGATTCCTTTCTATTCTTCTATTCCTCCCTGGGAATGTTTACCTGGCGCCATTGCTTGCTTCTTCATTTTTATGGGGGCTCACAAGTAAAAGTTTGCCTTGAGTCTCAGAAGAGATTTTAGACTTAGACTTTTTTCTTTTGTCTTTTTGAGACAGGATCTTGCTATTCAGTTCAGGCTGGTCTTGAGCTCACTTTGTAGCTGAGGCTAGTCTCAAACTCAGCAATCCTCATGCCTCAACCACCCAAGTGCTGGGATTACAGGTATGCACCATCATACCCAATGTGGACTTAGATTTTTGAGCAATGCTGAACTGGTGTCTCTGGGGAAAGGATTAGTGCATTTTTGGTTGTAGGCAGGATAGTCATCATGTTAGGTGGAATTATGAACCTGTTATGTGTTTATTTGGAAATCAAGCACAGCTTAAGGAAGGAGATGTGATGAAGTGTTAAATTGACAATCTTGATTGTCAACAGGATTGAAAGACTCTCACAGAGCTGGTTGGATTATGAGAGCATGAGAGTCATCAATGGGCTAATTTGTTGATGTGTTCCTAGCTGAATTATCTATTAGGAGGCAGGGCCTAGTGGGACAGAAAGAGTAGTCATATGGGTGTGATTTTGGATACCATAGATGGTCCCTGGCCCCTTCCTCTCAGAGTCCTTCCAACCTGTTGTTTCCCTGCCACCATGAGCAGAGCAGCTCTCTTCCACATTGTCTTTCTGCTGCAGAGCCAGCCAGCCATGAAATGAAACCTTTGAAAGTGTGAGCCAAAATAACCCTTTCCCCTGTTAAGTTTAGGGTGTCAGGCATCTTGTCTCAGCAATGGGAATGCTGACCTATGCACCATGTGCTCTGGCAAATCCTCCCAAGAGTTTATATCCCAAAGAATTGAAACCAAAGATGAAAAGATATATGTACATGCCTATATCTGGTTGTCTCAGTTAACCATGTTGAAGATAAAAATATGCAACATAACAACCATTGTTAATTTCCTATCACCTTGTTTTGAGATTCTGTATCATTTTTATTGTTTTTAATGTTGTTTTGTTTGTTTTTGTCTTTCTTTTGTTTTTTGTTCTCTTTAAAAAATTTTTTTTTTCTTTACCAGGATAGCTGAGATAATTGTATTGCTGATGTCTATTGGTTTACTGAAAGGAATGGTTAACGCTTAAATGTTTTTTCTTGACCAATTTTGCAGCCTTACATCTGGTAATCTGAATGACTAATTTGAAGACAATAATATGCAATATAACAACCATTGCTGAATTCCTACCATCTTGTTTAGCGAAGCTCTGTATCATTTCTAATGTTTTTATTACTTTTTATTGTCTTTAATTGTTTGATCAATCTTGCATTATTATATCTAGTAATCTGAGCAACTTCCTTAGTGATAACAATATGTAATATAACAACCATTGTTAATTCCTGTCATCTTGCTTTGAAATCTTGTATCATTTTTATTGTTTTTGTGTTGTTTTGTCTTGTCTTCATTGTTGTTATTTTTATTTTTTCACTTTAAAATAAAAATAAAAGATATGTGTACATCTGTTTATAACAGCCTTATTCAGAATAGTCAAACTATGGCGGCAACCCAATAAAACTCCACTTATGAATGAACAAAATACAGTATATGAGGTGAGATTAAAAATAGTGTTTTACTTCTGGGAAGATGGGGACTGGGATGGCAGCAGAGAAAAACCCTCTGGAAGATTTGCCACCCAAAAACTGAATTATACCAATAGCGAACAGCACCCCTCCCAGACAACCAACTCGCGCAGCTACAATGGCACAATCAGAACTGCAGGATGAAACAATACCAGAACGGAGGCAGAGGTTGAAGAGAGTGCAGCGACAGTAAGTGCAGTGGATACCTCAGTGCGCGGACTCCAAGAACAAAGTGAGCGGTGGCAGAAGGGACATAGTCTTTTACACCAACCGTGCCAGCGTAGCAACATTCTGCCTAGAGCCGGCCTGCCCCATGAACCTTGCCACCCACAGCTACTCAACCCTTGCCCTTCCCCAGCTCCCTCAGTGCATCCAGACGGCTGGAGGCTCGGCAGCACCCCCCACTTCAGACTGGAAACCACTCCTTTCTCACCAATGCAAACTGGGAAATGTAGTCCAGCAACATGGAGTTGATCTCAGGTGGTATGAGCCACGCAGGGTGGGGCACAGAGACACCCCTCCTGGGCTGGGGTGGAGCCGCTGCGGTCTGGGCATACAAGTCACCACCAGGCAGGGGTGGCCCAGCTACATCATCAAAAGCCACCACTGGATGAACTCTGAGCTGGCACAGTTTATAAAGCTGCCATCCATGTGTGCGCAGCTGTCACTGGTCATGGTCCTGCTGGGGGTACAGCTGAGCATGATCCCTCTGTGGGGTGTGGGAAAAGACACAGCCAAGCACGGACCCACCATGAAGCACGGGCAAGGATGCCACAAACCACGTGGGGACGCCCAGGGGACAGGGATCTGCCACAGGCCCTGCGGGACCATGCAGGCCTGCTGTGCTACTCTCGTGGAGATGCCTCAGGTCCCACAGCGCCATCCCAGCCCCAGGATCCCTCTGCCTCAGCTGTGCCCCCCAGGCCAGCCCTCCAAGAGCCTAGATGTGCAACCTAGAAAAGGAACAAAAGCCATGAGTCAGGGAGAGTAGCCACAGACAAGATACACAAAAAAACAGCAGTTCTAGAGATTGAGAGATGACAACATATTCTAAGACCTGAGAAACTTCTCCACTTGTCTCCCAAAACTAATAAATAAATTTAGTACATACCTTCAGATACCACAATGAGCACGAGTGGGGGAGATTTCACACTACTTAGCTCAATGTCAAAGGATTCGAAATAAGAATTCAAACCCTTACAGAGAACATTTTAAAACCTCACTAAGAAAAACATATGGAAAGATGGCGACCAGATGGGCAGTGGGGAGGGATCCTACTGGAGGGTCACCACCCAGACACTGGAATGCAACAACATAAGACAAGGCAGAGTCAAAGCAACCAGTATACAGCTCAACACACCCAGCTCTACACCTGCTCTGAGGCTGTGGCCCCATATCTCTCCACGGTATGAGCAACTACCAGCAGAGAGCAGCAGAAAACAGTGGCAGCGACCCCAGGGCCACAGCAATTCCCATGGATCCAGCCAAGGAACAAATGGGTACTGGAGTACAACAGTAAGAAAGAGCTGCACACAGAAATGGATCACATGGCCCCACGCCCTTCTTATACAAACACCAAGTAAGAAATATGAGCTGAGTTACTGAGCATCAGCTCCCACCCTGAACTCCCTCTGTGAGCACCTTGAGTCTTGGTGACCCACACACTCACCACCTGTTCCCATCAGCAATGGGATGAGTTCACGGGCTTCAGGACTCATGCCAAACTGCCAATATAAGCACCAGGAGGGACTTCATACAGCTTGCATATGTGATCCCTGTATGAACCCATAGCAACAAACTACACGAAAAGCAGCGGCCCTGCAGTCCAGGAGACAACAACATACTTTACACAGAAAACCTGAGAAAATCCTCCAGTTCTCTCCTGGAACTAATAACTAAACTTGGTGTACATCCTGGTCTACCTCAGTGAACACGGATGGGGGAGACCCCACGCCACTTGTGCCCAGCATCATGGGTGCACCCAATGCCCGGCTGTGGGAGGAGGGGAGAGATGGCACTGGGGATCAGAAGGTGAGAGGAGGTGGAGACCTGGAACTGGAATGCAGACCCGGTGCTATGGCAGGGTGGGGACAGCCTCCAGGGAGTCATGGGTGGCCTGCAGGGAGACACTGGAGGCCTAGGAGAGGGGCCCAGGAACCCTGACAGGGAGCTCAGCAGCCTGAGGGGGGAGGAGAGCACCCTCTGGACTACATAAAAACCCTGAGGACCTAGACCAGGTCTCTGGGAGCACGGTGATGGGGCCGAGCCCTGTGGTCTGTGGGAGCGACCGGAACCAGAACAGACCTCCGGGAGCGCCTTGGACTGGACCCTGAGAGCACCTTGACAGGGCGGAGCCCAGTCCTCAGGGGAGATTCCATGAACACTAAGGACTTCATACTGCTTGCATATTTGAACCTTGTACGAACCCATAGTGACAAATCACATGAAAAGCAGCTGTCCTGGAGTCCAAGAGACAACAACATACTCTACACAGGAGACCCAAGACAATCCTCCAATTCTCTTCCAGAGCTAATAACTAAACTTAGTACACACCCTGGTACAACCCTGCTGACTCAACAGGGCTGATGGCCTTAAGGGCTTGTCAATGGGTCCTGATCATAGTGAACCTGGTCCCCTGCCTATCTACTGTCTTTGAGCATGGGTGCTTTCTAGCTCCCACCATAGCAATTTATGTACACCCATATTTGTTGCAGCATAATTTGAAGCAGCCATTTCTCTTCACACACACACAGTGAGCACAGGTGGGGGAGACCTCACGCCACTTGTGCCCAGCATCATTAGTGTGCCCAATGCCCAGCTATAAAGGGCGGGGAACAGCAACACTGGAGATCGAGAGTTGGGAGGAGATGAAGGCCTGGAACTAGGGTGCAAACCCTGTTCTCTAGCTGGGTGGGAACAGCCTCCAAAGAGTAATAGGCAGCCTGCAGGGAGACACTAGTGGCCTATGAGGGGACCCTGGGGGCCTTGACAGGGAACTCAGTAGCCTGAGGGTAGAAGGGGCTCCCTCCAGGCTACAAGAGAACCCTGAAGACTTGGACTGGGCCTCCAGCAGCACGGCGATGGGGCAGAGCCCAGTGGTCCACTTGGGCAACCCCGTGGACTCGAACAGGCCCTTAGCAGCACAGTGACAGGGTGTAGCTTGGTGGCCCGTGTGGGCAACGCTGAGGACTCGACTGAGCCTCTGGACACGCTGTATTGAGGCGAAGCCTGGCTGTTTGCTGGGTAACCCTGCCGACTCAACAGGGCTGATGGCCTTAAGGGCTTGTCAGTGGGTCCTGATCATAGTGAACCTAGTCCCCTGCCTATCTACTGTCTTTGAGCATGGGTGCTTTTCCACCTCCCACCATAGCAATTTATGTACACCCATATTTGTTGCAGCATAATTTGAAGCAGACATGTCTCTTCACAAAATGAGATCCCAAGGGAGTAAATAAACCCAGAAGTACAGTTATTATCAGAGAGAAGATGACTGATTGGGTGGTAGAACAATGGAGATGAGGGTAGAGAAAATTGATTAATCGAACGAGCCATCATCTGTGCAACTGAGTAACAAAGGTGAAGATAACATGTAATACAGCATCCAATTTTAATTCCCTACTATCTTCTCTATAATTTGGTTTTTCCTTTATTGTTTTTGTGTTAACTAATGCAAAGATAACATTATGTAATACAGCATCCAGTGCTAATTCCCTGCTATCTTCTCTATAATTTTGTATTTCCTGTATTGTTTTTGTATTATTCTGGTTTATATGCCTCCATTCTTTTGTCTTTAAAATAAAAAAAATAGTGAATTTTAAAATATTTAATTTAAATTCAAAATATTAAGTTAATTTAAATTTAAATTTTAAATATGTTAAAATATTTAAAATTATTACAGTAAAAGTCACATTTCCATTAATACCCTTCAAAATATATTATTCCTTGCTTTGAACACACTTACCTCATTCTTTCCACTTTTTGAAGCAGTTCTGGAAGCTTTCTTTTCTTGGTGTTGTTAGTTGCCCTGTCATAGCTCACTTGATTTCCTGAATCAATTCAAAATGTTTTATCTTTAAGCTGGGGCTCATCCACATGGAGGCCAGGTCAGGCACGTTGTGGTACAGGTAGCGGAAGAACTGCATCAGCATCACCGGGTACTCTTGCAGCCAAGAGCCCTCTTCTTCTGACTGCCACAGCTGGTACAGGGAGGACAGAGGATAGGATGTTACAGAACTTGACAGCACCAAGAATGACTTGAACACCCACTGCTCACTACTCTTCCAGAACGGGATGTGTCAATGGTCCAGAACTCTATACACCACATGTGTGAGCAAAGATGTGTGCAAATGCACATGGTGCAGCAGAGCAGAGGCATCAGAGACCTCCCCGCAAACAAGCAGCAATGGTAAGTCAGCAGATTACTCCACTAAAATCAATAAGCAAGCCACATACAGGCAGGCTAGGTGGGCCCCTCTGCTTACCGAATTCAGCATGCTGCAGAGCATGCCCAGCAACAGGAAAGCAGCCTCCTTGCACACATTGTGGATGGATGAGACCACGATTCTGCTGGCAGCTGGGACACCAAAGATAAACTTCCAGACAGAATCCAGGTCAAACTGCAGAGGCCAAAGGGATTAGAGATAAGGTGCTAGGAGCTTTTTGTCAAGAGAGATTCTAGTAAGTTCCACTATTCTTACATTTATTTGACTCCTTCTTTAAAAGTGAGCAATGAAGAAACAGAGACCTAGCAACTCTCCATCTTCCATTTCAAGGCTCACTTTCATATCCATATTATACATTATCTTGTGAGATGTCTTGAGTATCCATGTTCAAAATGCTGCTTTCTACCTTTTCTCTAAATAAGCAAAACTAAAATACATGCTATTTAGCCAAGATGCTGTTACAGAAGGGACGATTTTATGGAAGATCTTCCTAAGAAAGCATGAGGACCTCATTTCCCCTACTCTCACCAATGTTTTAATTCAAATCTAGATTATTTATAGATGACTTGAGAAAACAGAAATCAATTTGAAGAGCTGTGTATCACTTTTATGTAATACTTTATTGCTGTGGTGCTGAGGAGGTTGGAAAACCACATAAGCAGACGTGGGGCTCTGGGTCTTGATTTCCTATAAGGCTCCAGCCCAAGTGATCTCATTTAAAAAGTCTATCAACTACCAGAATTGATCTTAGTATGATTTGGCATTGCATGGAAGCAAAGTTGAGTTTATTTTTTTATTTTTTTTGGTGGTACTGGGTATCGAACTCAGGACCCTGCACTTGCTAGGCAGGCGCTTATTCCACTGAGCTATATCCCCAGCCCCTGCAAAGTTGAGTTTAAAGGCTAAATTCCTAAAACAAATTTAAGATTTACACAGACATCCATAAAAGTTTTCAATTAGAAGTCAAAATCCTCATTATTTTCCCAATGTTGATGTTATTATTGATTAAAAATATTTTTCTAATCAGGGCCTGCATCTACTCCCTTCATTTTTAATGCTCTGAAAATTAAATCATATTTCTAGATAAAAATTACACATGGCTGTGAACAATTCTTTTGAAACCTATACATATGTAATCAGAGAGTTCGGCAGTGGCGAGGACCTTCTTGTTGGGACAGTTATCTACAGAATTTTCACACTGTTTCCATCCCAGATCTTAAATGTGAGGAAGGTGGTGGAATCAGTAACTGGTTTCACGTGATTAACCTGGCCCCAAAGGCGCTGGTTCCACAGTCACACGCACACCTTACCAGGTAATTCCTACCTTGCCACCCTGCTTACATCGGCTGCTGGCGACAGGTGCACTGACCTGAAGGTTCTCAGGCAGCTCACTAACTGGCTGCTGCAGAAATAAGGCCAGGAGGAGAAAATAGAGGGCAGGGACATTAGTGTGCTTAGGAAGGAACGACTGGAGAACTGGAAAACCGGGGAAGTGGCAGCCATCACGGTTAATCTCCCTGACCATCAATCTCCCTCTGGCACTCCTGCCCACACTGAACCCTAAGAGAAGAGGAAATATAATAATAAAATTAAAAACTGGCAAGCACACTGCACAATAAAGGGGCAGTGACTTGGTACATGGGACACCTCCATCCTGAATGTGCAAGTAAGCATGAGTAACCAGCTCTTTAGTGTCCAATACATCTTCTGTCAAAGTCATCCTCTGCTGGCTGTCTGACTTTAGCAAGCTCAGCAGGGCACAGGCTTTTAAACGCAGCTGGCATAATCAGATACAAGTGTACAAAAATACTTAAGGTGATAGAAACTCTATTGGTTAAAAGAGTAACTGCAGCTGGGCCTAGTGGTGTGAACCTGTAATGCCAACTACTCAGGAAGCTGAGGCAAGAGGATCATAAGTTCAAGACTAGCTCGTGGAACTTGTGAGACCCTCTCAAAAATTAAAAGGGCTGGGAGTGTAACTCACTAGAAGAGTATCCCTGGGTTCAATCCCTAGTATTCCTCACCCCTCTAAATAAGAGTAACTTCAGAACTCCCTTCTTCCTGCTTGGATTACCTTAAAAATAAAGTATAATTCAAAATATAGCCAAACTTGAATGTTCGGTAAGATGGTGACCGGGTAAGCAGCAGAGAAAGATCCTCCCAGAGGATTACCACCCAGATATTGGAATAGAGCAACATGAGAAAGACAAGAAGGAGAGAAATGGGTGCCCTGGTGCCATGGACCCAGGAAAGATCTGAAACGGGAATTGAAGCCCTCAGAAATAACAAATAAGATCTCTCCTAGAGAAAAAGCTCAGAGGGCCGTCATGGCGTAGTTAGAGAAAGAGAAGGCGGAAAAGGAAGGAGCCACCACTCCAAACACACCCTCCGCCTGCTCCTTCGTTCCAGCACTCACAGCTTCAGCCTCAGAAGCCCCTACATGTGGGAACCTTCCGACTCGGCCAGGGGAGGGGAGAGTCCTGAGAGCTGGTCCATAACCAGAGAGGAGAAAGCGCAGCTTGGAAGGGAAGCAGCGGCGGTCTGAAAGTGTGGTCGAATCCAGTGTGAGGACGTGAAGATACAACAGCCATGGAGGCAAACTCTCCACTCTGCAGAAACCTTTCTAATCCATGCCCTGAGGCAGGGCGGAGTCAAGGCAACCAGTGAGCAGCCCACCACACCCAGCTCTACGCCTGCCCCCGGAGGATATGGCCTCAGACCTCTCCAATGTGTGAGCAAATACCAGGAGAGAGTAGCAGAGAGCAGTGGAAGTGACCCCAGGGCCACAGCAATTCCCAGGGATCCAGCCATAAAACAAATGGGAGCTGGAGCTCAACAATTAGAGAGTGCTGCAGACGGCGGTGGGACACATGGCCCCACGCCCTTCTCACTCCGACACCAAGCAGGAAGCATGAGCTGAGTTACCAGGCTTCAGCTCCCACCCTGAACTCCCTCTCTGAGCAATGTGAGTCTCGGGCCCGAGCATTCACCAGTATCTCTGACAACAATGGGCTGAGTCCACGGGTTTCAGGACTCACCCCGAACTACTAATATGAGCACCAAGAGGGACTTCACACTGCTTTCATACACGAACCTTGTAAGAACCCATAGCATCAAACTACACAAAAAGCAGCAGTCCTGGAGCCTGAGAGACAACAACATACTCTCCACAGCAGACCCGAGACAATCCTGCAATTCTCTCCTAGAACTAATAACTAACTAAACTTAGTACACACCCTGGACTACCTCAGTGAGCACAGGTGGGGGAGACCTCACACCACTTGTGCCCAGCAGCGTAATTGCACCCAATGCCCAGCCGCAAGGGGTGGGGAATGGCAACACTGGAGATGGAGAGGTGGGAGGAGGCGAAGACATGGAATTAAGGTGCAGACCTGCTTCTCTAACTGGGTGGGGATAGTCTCCAAAGAGTCATAGGCCACCAGCAGAGGGGACACCAGGGGCTTCGGTGGGGAGCTCAGTGGCCTCTCTGAGCCCGGAGAGAGTAGCAGAGAGCAATGAAAGTGACCTCAGGGCCACAGTAATTCCCAGGGAATTACTAGAGGGGGGAGAGGCCTCCCAGTCCATCTGGCCCGCCAGGAGCAGGGGCCACCCCAGGGTGGAGCCAGGTAGTACGCCTGGGCCTCAGGGGAGGCGGTCCCCCAGGGCAGAACCCCGTGGTGTGTTGTCGTCCCCCCCCCCCCGCGTGTCCCCCTCTCCCCCCACCCCCCGGCCCTCCACGAAAGCGGCCCTGAAGACTCGCTGGAGCCTCTAGACATAGATGTGCTGTACAGAGGCAGAGCCTGACGGTTCGCTGTGTAATCCCGCCTACTCAACCGGACACCCAATGGCTATGAGGTCTTGCCAATTATTGTCTTTGAGGAGACCATAATAATATTACACCTCCTGCCATAGCAATTTGTGAACACCCGTGTTTTCTATTGCATAATTCGAAGCAGCCAAGTCTCTTCCCAATGTGAGAGCACGAGGGAGAAAATAAACCAAAAAGTACAGTTATTATCAATGAGAAAACAACTGATAGGGTGGTAGAACAATGGAGATAAGGTGGAGAAAACTGATCAATCAAACGAGCCATCATTTGTATAACTGAGTAACAAAGATGAAGATGACATTATGTAATAGAGCATCCAATGTCAACTACCTACTATTTTCTCTATAATTTGCTATTTCCTTAACTGTTTTTGTGTTAACAAATGCAAAGATAACATTATGTAATACAGCATCCAGTGTTAATTCCCAACTATCTTCTCTATAATTTAGTATTTCCTTTATTACTTTTGTTTTAACAAATGCAAAGATAATATTATGTAATACAGCACCCAGCGCAAATTACCTATTATCTTCTCTATAATTGGGTATTTTCTGTATTGGTTTTTGTGTTATTCTGGTTTATATATCTCCATTCTTTTGTCTTAAAAAAATATATAGCCAAACTTGAGGATGCTACACAAATATAACTTAAAAATATACTTGGTACAGTAGAGCTAGTGTACTTTATTGATCTTGAAAACCATGATAAACCAGTTAATCTTTTTTTTTTTTTTTTGTCTTTTGAGACAGGGTCTTGCCATGCAGTTCAAGTTGGCCTTGAGCTCACTTTGTAGCCCAGGCTAGTCTTGAACTTGCAACAATCCTCCTGCCTCAGCCTCCCAAGTGCTGGGATTACAGGCATGTGCCACCATGCCTGGCTAGATTATGGCTACATGGATGGTATTTTTATAAAAAATTTTACACAACCTAATTAATATGAACTTTAAAGTCAATATCATTAGGTTGTTCCTCAGATCAAGGAGAAATAGGATATATATATATATATATATATATATATATATATATATATGTCATATACATACAGATAGATATTAAGGAGAAACTAAATTAAATGAGATCAAATTTAAACTGAATATTCTGAATCCTTTTCTGGAATCAGGACAGCATGGGCAATGTGCAAGCATGTACTGATGAGGGACCGGCGAGTTCTAACCCAGAGTCAAATGGGTCAGATATGGAAAGTGCATACCTTTCTAACATTACTGAAACGATGAAGGATGGAAGAAGCCTGACATGGCAAGGAAACAGATTTTTAGACACCGTTATTTCCTGGATCAGAAACCTGATGTAATTAACAGCCTTAATCTCCTAATTAGAGAGACTAATTCTTAACTTATACTAACAAGCTTTATTTATTTCTATAAAAATGATCTCTGTACTATAAAATATGTATCTATCTCCAGATTCGGGAGAGCTAAGTGAGATGACCCAGTAAAAGAACTTTGCAAGTCACAACGTACTTTATAAATCTTAGTTATTATTAATGCTGCTTTTGGCCTTCCAAAAAAGTGGTCCCTTTTTAAAGCAGGGGGCATCAGAATCCCTGACTTGAAATTATACTATAAACCTACAGTGATAAAAACAGCAGGGTACTGGCAAAACAAAACAAAACAGACCAGAAGATCAATGGAACAGTCTAGAAGGTACAGAAACAACTCCAGACACACTCAGCCACCTTATCTTTGACAAAGGTGCCACACACATTCCCTGGAATAAAGACAGCCTCTTTTATAAATGGTGCTGGAAAAACTGGCTCTGCACATGCTGAAGATTAAAACTGGACCCATGTCTTTCACCAGGCACTAAACTAAATTCAAAATAGATCAAAGATCTAAATATGAAAGCAGAAACATTAAATCTGCTGGAAAATAGGATAGGTAAAATTCTTAAAGACAATGGTGTAGGCAAAGGCTTTATGAATAAAACCCTTTGTCATAGTTCACATAGGAACTATGACAGAGAATCAATGACTGTGACCTCATCTTATTAGAAAGCTTTGGCACAGCAAGAAAAACTACCAATTGAGTGAAGAGACAACCCATGGTGTGAGAAAAAAATGTTTGCCAGCTGTCCGTCGAAGGATTACTATCAAGAACTATAATGAACTCAAAAATATCAGACCTCCCAAATTGAAAGATCCAATCCAAAAATGGGCATCAAAGTGAACAGACACTCTCAGATGAAATTAGTACAAAAAG
Source organism: Dinomys branickii (assembly GCA_004027595.1). Classification (NCBI taxonomy): domain Eukaryota; kingdom Metazoa; phylum Chordata; class Mammalia; order Rodentia; family Dinomyidae; genus Dinomys; species Dinomys branickii. The sequence goes on along the minus strand of PVLD010023635.1, from coordinate 1,979 downwards.
CAAACATATACATATGAAAAAATGTTCAACATCACTAGTCACTAGAGAAATGCAAATTAAAACAACACTGAGATACCATCTCACCCTAGAAAGAATGGCTACTATCAAAAAATCAACCAATAACAAATGCTGGCAGGGCTGTGGAGAAAAAGGAACCCTTCTGCACTGTTGGTGGGAGTGTAGACTGGTGCAACCCCTGTGGAAGTCAGTGTGGCGATTCCTCAAAAACTAGGATTGGAGGTCCCATTCAACCCAGCTATTCCCCTTCTGGGTATCTTCCCAGAAGAATTAAAAACATCATATACCATATACCACAGTGATATATGCGCACCCATGTTTATAGCAGTGGAATTTGTTGTAGTTAGATCTTGGAAACAACCCAAATGCCCACCAACGGAAGAATGGATTAAAAACAGTAGTCTTTTCATATCATGGAGTGTTGCTCAGTCATAAACAAGGATAAACTGGAGACTTTTTTAGGTAAATGGATGCAACCCGAGATCATACTTGTAAGTGAAATAAACCAGATGCACATGTGTAAACATTGTATTGTCTCCCTGGTGTAAGAAGCTGAAAGAGTAAATAAGACCCAAAATATACAGTAGACATCGTAAAATTAGAAGGAACTTCAAAAAGAAAGAGAAATTGGTTTGAGGGAATGGAAAAAAGCAGGAAAGGAAAAGCAAAAAAATTATGTATATGTATATATATAAAAGGTTGTTAAAATAGTTACACTACTGATTTCTCTTAGTTCATTGAAAAGAAAGGTTTGTCCTAATATTGTTCGGACAATTAAATGCTTATATCTTATACACTAAGTAACTAATTTGAAGATAACAATATGCAGTGTATTAACCTCCTACCATCTTGTCTTGAAATTTTGTTTTTTCTTTAAAATAAATTTAAAAAAAAATGTTTTATCTTTGATGGTCATTTTGACTTTAGATTAAAACCAAAAGTCACATGGTGCTGGTTTTGGTGATTAAGTTATATGCAGACACGCTGTGAAGTTTCTACAAGCTTGTATTCCTACTGGGTGACCCATGACAGAAGTATTCACTGTATTTTTGCTTACATCTTGTGAGCACACGCATGAGAGAGAACTTCCAGAATTGCATCAAAAAGTAGCAAGAATGATGGAATAAATGAGTTCAAAGCAAAGAGGAGTATGTTGAGGGGGGTTAATGGCAATGTGTCTTTTCCCGTAATAATTTTTTTAATTCGAATATTCACCATATAGTCTGATAATATACATACAGTGGCCTTATTCAGCCTCGAAAAGGAAGAACATTGAGATATATGCTACAACATCAATAAACTTCATGCTTATTTAAATATGCCATTCACAAGTGGGCAAATACTGCATGGTTCCACTTACATGAGCCTCTAGAGAAGTCAAGCACAAAGAGGCATGATGTAAACTGTTGATTGCCAGGGTCCAGGGAGGGAGCAATGGGAGCTATTGTTCAAAAGACAAAGTTTCAGTTTTGCAAGATGAGAAGTGTTCTAGAGATTGGTTGTACAACAAATGTGAATACACACAACACTCCTGAACCGTACCCTTAAAAATGGTTAAAGCAGCACATTTTATGTCATGTATATTTTTCACAATAAAAAATGAGACATTTATAGGATAACAAGAAATTTGGAAGTTAGATTATGCCAATGAATTACCATGAATTTCTCTAAATATGATGTGAGTGGTTATATAGGGAAACTTCCATAATTGTCAGTAACCAATTCTAAAGTATATTGGCAAGTGGACTTCCGGGAAGATGGTGACTGGGTAGGCAGCAGAGAGAGAACCTCCCAGAGGATTACCACCCAAACAATGAAATATAGCAATATGAAGACAGAAATGAGGACTTCCGGGAAGAAGATGACCAGCCGAGAGAGCGAGTGTGGAGGGAAGAACGGCTTCAGCTCCTGAACCCGACAGAGAACGCGCTACTGGGACAAACTGCACCAAACCGGGCAGC
>PVLD010023634.1:0-27028 GCA_004027595.1 Dinomys branickii | reverse complement strand
CAGACAAAGAAATACAAATGGCAAATAAATATATGAGAAAATGTTCCACATCCTTAGTCATTCGAGAAATGCAAATAAAAACAACATCGAGATTTCATCTCACCCCAGTAAGACTGGCCAGTATGAAAAAGTCATCCAATAACAAATGCTGGCGAGGCTGTGGAGAAATAGGGACTCTATTACACTGCTGGTGGGAATGGAGACTGGTGCAACCACTGTGGAGAGCCGTTTGGAGATTCCTCAGCAAACTAGGTCTAGAGGTTCCATTCAAACCAGCTATTCCTCTTCTGGGTATTTTCCCAGAAGATCTGAAAACATCATATCACTCTGATATATGTGCACCCATGTTTATAGCAGCACAATTTGTAATAGCTAAAATATGGAAGCAACCCAAGTGCGCATCCACAAAAGACTGGATTAAAAAATTGTGGCATTTTTATATAATGGAATATTATTCAGCTATAAAGAAAGACAGTTTTGGGGACTTTGTAGGCAAGTGGTCAAAACTGGAGTCCATACTCATAAGTGAAATAAATCAGCGGTACATATGCAGGCAACGTATTGTATCACTGGTGTAAGAACCCGAGGGTGGGAATATAAACTAAGAGACATGAAGGAAATCTGTTCAAAAACAAAGAACAGATGGGACGAGGGAAAGGAGAAAAGAAAGAGACAAAAATGTATATATGTATATATGAATATACATATGTGCAGGAGGGCTAACATGGTTCTACTATTGTATTATATCACTTAATGCTAAGGAATAATTGATGACGGGTTATTTGATCAATCTTGTATGTCTGTATGTGTTATCCTGAACACACACTTCGGAAGATATCAATATGCAAAGCAGCAACTATTGGTGGTTTTTTTTTTGTTTGTTTGTTTTGTTTTTTGTCTTTGGTTTTTTTGTTTTTTGTGTTTTTCTGTTGAGAGGATTAATTGTCTGACCAATTTTGCATGTCTGTATATGGGTTCATATATACACACTTCAAAGATATCAATGGATAAAGCAATAACCACTGTTGGGATCATGTCACCTTGTCTGTAGATCAGTTGTGATTGTACTATTTTTATGCTAATTTGTGTCTGTTAATATGTTTTTGTGCTTTTATTTAAAAAAAAAAGTGTGGTAAGTCTGTTTGGGTTTCCTCAGAGAGTTTCTTTGACCCTTTTTTCACAGTGTGGGGCCACACCTTCTTCTTTGGGTGTCTCCTAATTTTTTTGAATTGATGACTAGACATTTAAAATAATGCAGTAACTCTGTTCTAGAAGCCAGATTCTGGGAATTAAACCTTACTAGGGTTTGTTGTGATCAGTTGTTTAGAGACTTCATTAAATCTTACTTTTGGGGCATATTTGTTATGTGTGGCCGAACCCAGGGCCTCCTATCCAAGTGCGGTGCCACTGAGACCCTCTGCCCCCACCACGGCCTCTGTCTCCTTCTGCAGCTCTTCCTTCTGCGTCAGGCTTTTGGTGAGCCTGTTACGTGCTGCAGCCCTCGTACAGTCTCAGGCAGCCTGATCAGCTCTTGCTTCTGATGGTTTCAACAAAAGCTGTGGGGAAAGAGACTGTCACCCCAGGCATCCTCCGCATCGAGTTAAAGACAGCCATGCACATGGGTTCCTCCAGGAAGTCAGCACGTAGTTCAGATGGATGTGACAGTTCCCTGGGATGGTGTTGCTAGAACCATGGCCCCGAGCTGCTGGTTTTCAAGGCTGTTAACTGACATGCAGGGAGAGGTGGGCTTTGGGAACAGGGCAAATTCAGAGGCCACAACGTTCAACATTTTTCCCAAGAATCACCTGTTTACCTCACATGAATGCTCAGCACATTGCAATGTCTAGCTTATTTCCAGATTTTGAAAAGGCTGATTGTGATCATCATTCTCTGAAACTGTCACTCTTTCATTTAAAGGCATTGTATTTATTACACAACTTGCACAGCCTTCTCAAGTGAAATCAGAATTTTTAGAATATTATGATCTGCAGCCTTTTTCATATATGGATTATTTGTTCTGTTTTCACCCGTATGTCTCATTTTTCTACGAAGCAGACATCATTTTTACATCAGCCAACAGTCGGTGTGTCTTACTCGTTACAAAAAATAAGGAAATGGTCATAAAGTACCTTGACATTGTAAAGAAGGCCCTGACCCTGAAGTACATTTGCTCTTTCGATAAAGGCTGTTGAAGATGACTTCGTGGAGATGCGCAAGAACGACCCCCAGAGCGTCACTGCTGATGACCTCCACCAGCTGCTTGTGGTAGCTCGGTGAGTAGCACGGGCTCCTAATGGCTCTTCTGTAACGCTCCTGCTTTACGCAGTAATAGCTGAAGCAGACCTTAAAAATACAAAGGAGCTTTCCTTTGAGGAGGAATGGTTTAGTCCGAGGTCACCTCAGGGCAGCTTCCTGCAGTCCTGACTCCTCAGGGATGCTCTTAGGAAACCCTTAAATTGGCTCTTGATTTCTGTGTAAATGCTAGACAGTGTTACCACTTAACTTGGGCTGTTTTTTGTTTTTTAAGTATTCCTAGCCAGGTGTGCTTGTACACACCTGTGTCCCAGCATTCTGGAGGCTGAGGCAGGAGAACCACCACAAGTTTGAGGTCAGCCTGGGCTACACAGTGTTAGGCCAGCCTGAACTGTAGAGCAAGACCCCGTCTCAGAAATCAACAAAAAAGTATTCTTAGGTCTTAAAACTTACTTAGCATCCTAGCTGTAGACTTAAATTTGTTTATGTTTCAAACCAGGTTTCTTTCTCTCAGTGCTGGTCAGACAACGCTGTCACGAGAACGGTGGCTAAGAGCCAAGCAGCTAGAGTCACTAAGAAGAAACAGGCTTCAGCAGCAGAAATGTGTGAATGGAAGTGAACTTTAAAGTTCTGATAACCATGAAGATTGATGAGCAGATGGTAGCCACGTTATTGTAAAATTCAAATGTCATTTGTACCATTGTTTTATAGATAATTTGTATCAAAAACCAATGACTTTTCCTAAAGTCAGGCCTGGTAACATCTGAAGTTTATATGATACCTCAGTAAGGGCTTTTACCTTACTGATTTTACGGAGCTTTTGAAGTTTGTTTTATAATTATATAAATCGGTTGCAATGTACAAAAATGTATTTGATATTAAAGTTTAATAATGATGATGTTGCTGATTATACCATTTCCTTAGCTGCAGCAAAGTCATAGGCCAGACTGTTGAAATGCTGTTAACTTTATTTGAAGAAAACTGATGCAGTTTCAAAGTTGAAGGAATTTTGCACTTCAGAGGTCTGTCTTTCCATTTAATAATGGATCTGAGTGTGTTCAGTAGTCCACATTTGGGGATGGGGCAGACACGCCATAGGTTCATACATGAGACTCCAAGACGACTAGCTACCGACAGCAAATCCTTCCACTTAACAGTTAACAGCCTATAAAACTAGTCATTTACACAGAAGTAGTTCCCAAACTTGAATTTCATGGACCAGCAATATTTTTTTAAAAAAGGGGATGAGGGATAATGTTGCCAATTTTTTGATACATAATCTGGAAGAAATCACATTATAAAAGGGTAAACTTGGCCTAGTGTGGTGGCGCATACCTATAATCCCAGCGTTCTGAGAGGCAGGGCCAAGAGGGCTAGAGTTCAGACCAGGTGGGCAACGTAGTGACTTTGTCTCAACATGAAACCCTAAAAAGGGCGAGGGATGTAGCTCAGCAGGAAGCCCTAGCTCAGTCCCAGTGCAGCCCACAGTGGTTCTGTTTGGGTTTGGGTTTTCCCCAGATCAAAAGGAAGTTCTTTACATGGAAAACACTACACTGTCTTCGTTTCTCATTTTATCCCAGTGCATTCGGAACCACTGTTGTACAGGATTCACACAAGAAACACCGACCGCCCCAGGAAATTTCACCTAAGAGAAAAATATAGTAAACTTAAAACATTAATGCCTTCTTTCGAAAGTTTGGTTTCTGACAGTGCTGCAGATCAAGTCCATAGCCTCTCACAAGCTACGCAAAGCCTGTACCAGTGGTGGTGAACGTATGGCACATGTGCCACAGCCAGCTGTTAATCACCACTGAACGTTCTAAAAGGTTTGCCATCCTTGGCTCGATCCTATGAGCTACTTCTCTAGCCAGAAAAAAGACTTATTTTCCTGATGTCATTCAGTTCCTTTGAGGCTATTAGATTTTGAGTTTTATGTACGTTTACCAGTTCCTAATGTATTACATCACATAAATGATGGGCCAGTCCAGTAAAGGCCTGAGACAGTTACAGGTAAGCTTTCCCCAGACTGTTTTGATACCTAATTTTTTTAAGGAACAAAAATAACACCCACAGAGAGCAAATTAATCTCCTATAGTGCCATAATGGTGGCAACAAGAATCTTCAGAAAGGTTAGAATATTACTTTTTAAAGACATCAGTGTGTATAAAGATGAATTTCTTTCTGTCGGTACACTTACCTAGGTGGAAACAAATCAAACGATTCCTTAAGTTTTTCCCCGTAGAGAAGGCTTACATTGACATTGCTAACCAAGGAAACAGGGTCAGCCTTGAAGAATCAAGGAATTCATTATGCTTAGTGAAGGGAAGTAAAAATTAGCTAGGTGTTCAACATTCTTTTCCTAAATTCAGATCTATTTTTATAAACTAATGTAAATAATGTTTATATTAGAATTCTAACTGATTTTCATTTTTATATCTGATAGACTAGAACTTAAAACTTTTAGAAATAAAATGAAGGCTCAATTGGATTTGTGAGAGTAACATAGATTTTCTTTGTCCTAGAACAAAGTAGTACCTGCCATTGTGTCTAATTGTGCCAATGTAAAATGTAATCTACCAAAGAGAAACCATAATTTTGCTTGGTCTTGCAGAAAAGTTCCAATGAAAGAACCCTCTTTGCAGTAAATAAACTTTCCCAAACTACTAGTACCTTGGGCTGTTTTTTTATGAATTCTGAGATTCAGTGACCTATGTAATATCCTGTGTAGGGAAGCCCCATGTCCTTACAAAAACATTACAAGGATGGGCGGTGTACAGGATGACGTTCTACCCAAGTCACTTTCCGCCTTTGCCTATACATATGGATGTTCTAGTTTGTTGCTCTAAGTTAAGCTGTTAATCCTGTTTGAATGATGAAGAAATTGACCAGATATTTATACAGTGTATCCCTGTTTGGAACTAAACTGCCTTAACTAGTTTTCAAAAGTCTTTGGAATTTTTTTGGAACATGAACATGCATTATTTTCTCACATTGGCTTGTATTTTCTCTGGTGTTGTGGAATAATTTTCAGGACCCAAAAGTTGGTAAGAGAATAAAGTTGTTTTGACTATATGAAATTTAGAATGTTCTGTGATTCAATTTCTAATTTTTAAAATCCTGAGAAACTTCAGAGCTCACAAGTGTTCAGTTATCGGGTTACCTTATTATCTAAAATCAAACCCTAGCTAGGCATGGTGGTGCACACCTATAGTTCAAGCACTCGGAAGGCTGGGGCAGGAGCAGTGCCGCAAGTTTAAGGATCTGTCCCACCCTCAAAATCAAACACTTAAGGAATATACAAGGAATTCTCAGACACTGTTGTCACTTTAAATTACGGGTACTTTAATAGTCACAAGATTGGACACTTCAAAAAAATACCACTAATAAATAACAAAAATGGAATGCTTGTCAAAGTTAACAACAGATATAATGTTCAGCGGTCAGCTGCAAATCACTTCAACAGAGTAAGGCTCTAAAAATACCAGTGAAACCAACACTTGCTGGACTGCTGCAACCTTCTTCCTATGTGGGCTGTTCATACAGGAGGCTCTCGTGATTAGGATTATCACACAGCAGTGTTTCAACTGTTTTCAGTAGTTGGGATAGTGTGCCCAAGATGTTGAGGAATGTCCTGGAAAAGTTAAAACTTGAAGACTTCCAGAATTTCTAGTAGCCAATACATTCTTAAAAAGAGTAAGATCAGTTAGGTAACTGCCAGATACAGCTGATGTACTGGGATCACTTTATAACAGGCAAGTCAGTGCGCCTCAGTTTTGAAGACCACAGGCAGTAGACTTATCTGTTCAAGTAGAATGTGGGTAAAGTTAGGATCAAATGATTCTCTAACTGTAGTACCGGTAACCCTCAACTCTTCACGGGGATGGGTAAGCTGTCAAAACTCACATTCATACGCCTCTCCACACTAAGTTCCCTAAAAACTAAATGGTTTTACTTTGTAGAATACATAGGAACGAGCTGACAAAAGTGCTACTCAAATGGGCCCCTTGAGTCTACTTCCTACACATTATCCCCCGCCCCCTAAAACTTCAGGTTCTGTACCAAAATGACCTGATCCTGGATTACTTTCAAATGAATGAACTCTATAGTTCTGTAGTGTATATGCTACATAGGTCTAGGCCCAGAGCCTTGGCTCTCAAATCTGGAAATCTGCTGAAGTTCAGACTCCTCTGAAAACCCTTCCCAATAACCAGAACTGGTGGTCCCTTGATTGAAACCGTAAAAGTTAAAAATAGCCTAATATGTGAAAATTTAGAATTTTCAAATAAAATCCACAAGACTGGCTAACATCTAAATCTGGATTATTCGTGTCTGGCATTGTGTAAACATATTTTTAAGTTCCTTTTGTTGGACTTCATTAAGTACTTCAGGTTCTGCAGGACTCTTCTGAACTTTTGCTACTGCCAGGTTGATCCCATGGGTTAGCCCAGCTTGGGTAATACTAGCGACCTGGACCATGGAGCTGCGAATCTTGGCAAAGGGAGAGACTGCTCTGCTGCTACCGCTCTCAGAAGGGGAGGGAGTTACACGAAGCCCTGCCTCAAGTTCTACGCCGAGACCAGAACTGGAGGTCTTCTGAGAGGCCGAGCGGACTGGTTCAACCGACAAAAACTGGGGGCCTGGCCCAGAGGACACATCTAAATGAGATGGCCGAGAAGGTATCTGTTCCACTGATTCTGACCGAGTTTCTTCATCAGAAACTTGATTGGTCATCTGCTTTCCTTCCTCCCTAGCTTGCTGTGACACAGACCTGGCCTGTGACAGTTCTGTCATTTTGTTTTGTGCATCTTGGGCAAACCTGTGGCAGTAAATATCCATAGGCTCAGCGAAGCCAGCGTGCATGTTGTCAGCAGCAGGACTCTTGTTCAGAGGAGGCTCCTGGCCTCCTCCAAGCCCACTTCCAGACGCAACAGCAACCTCCGAAGGAGCATGAGCGCTAACACCAGTGCTGCTCATAGACTGAGACCGACCGCCTAACCGAGGCGCTGAAGCAAGAATCCCGCAGCTAGGAAGAACATAATCTACCGGCCCTACGCTCTCTGGAGAACCCGCTAGCTGCTCGTCCTCGTCTGACTTAGGCTGGGTAAGGAACTCATCAGAGCGGTATGAGTCATCTGAAGACATGTCCTCATCAGACTCTCCCGGGACTTTATTATCCATCACTCCTGAGTTTTCTATAGTCTCAAGACTGCTATCTGATTTCCAAAGGTTGACTTTTAAGTTTGGTTTTAGAAAATTAACTTTCATTTCAGGTTTTGTAAAGTTTCCTAATTTTCGTAGGTTGCCAATATTTACATTGGATTTGGTCTGTTTCACTTTTTGATTTAGAGAGGAAAATTTACTCATTAAAAAATTCTTCCCCTGGGCCAAAGAGCCTTGGTTTTGAGATCTGATACCAATGATTTCTTCGTGAGGTTTACTGCTCTTCCTGTAAATTAGAAGAAAAAAAATGTGTTAGTTCCCTGTCGAATCCAATATACCTGTTCTAATTAATATACATAAAAATGCTTTATTTAAGTTGATCCCAATTTTCTTGAAAACAGTGCATTGCTAACATCTGATAAATAACATAATCCCCCCCTCTGAGCTTGTTTTGTCTGGGCAGTGAAAAAAGTAAGCTGACACTGAAACACCACCGTGCAACAGAAGTACGTGAAGTATAGTTGTAACTTTAAATTGTACAGCAGCCATGTGAAGAAACAGGTGAATTAACTTTAATAACATTTAACTCAACGTGTACAAAATGTTATTTCAATATGTAATGAGTATTAAAAGATGATTAATACTCCTTTTTTGCACCAAGTCTTTCAAACAGCCAGTGTGGCACAGTATGTATACTTACAGGACACCTAAATCAGACTAGTCACAATTCACAAGCTTCACAGTAGCACATGCTAAGTGGCTACCATTCTGGGCAGTGCAGGTCTATCACACACCCGATGTAAACCACCACCAGCAAAGGCCTTGCTGGCTACAGGTAGCATCTTAAATGTAGCATCCAGGAAAGATTGTAAGGAGATCTGAACGGGAGGAACGCACTCACCTCTCCAGCTTTCTCTCAATTATGGGCACATCCAGCCCCACAGCTTGCTTAGTGATCTGCAGCATCTCTGCAATGCACTGAAGGGTGTCTGAAACCCAAACGGAACTGCTTGTTAGTGTCTCGGAAACACACCAGATGCAGCCGTCCTAATTTACACACGCCTGCCTGACATCTGTGGTCACACAGTTAACAGATACAAAGTTATCATGGAAAACTTTCATCTTTTTTACCTTTTCCATCTTCTTCTGGATTACGTGGTACAGCTCTCAGTGTATGGAAATAACCACTTGCTTCTTTATATCTGTAGTGCAATCGCATACAGGAAAACTTTGGCTTACCAAAAAGAGTGGGTTCAGGACCTAAAAGACCAAACAAATACAAGTGAACCTTACCTAATGTTCATTGTCTTCTATAACTTCAAAAGCTCAACATTTATCAAATAGACGTAGCACATTTTTCTTCATAATCTAAGTGACAACCATGCAAAACACCAGCTTATCACATCTGTCGGATCTGATGAGGTTATAAAAACTCTTCTTCGGTTTCATTTTACTTTCTTGATTGCTGGAGTTAATATAGGAAAAAATGAAAGGAGTATTATTAGACCATTCACTAATCTCTAACGAACAGGAAGTCTGAAGATGCAGACAACTTGGAATTACCCTTTCCAGGTTCTAACAGATGGAATGCCAATTGCTTACATAATTTGACCCACAGTTGGCAGGCAACAATTGCATTGCTGAACCATCAACGCAACCAACTTGACCTATACTTGGAAGCAACAGCATTTGACTTCTTTTGAATTGGTTAGTATGTTAAAATTTACCTATTTCTATTTTTTCCAGGTTTTCTAGACTTAGTCGTTGATACTGGTTTACTTTATCCACTTCATCATCATAACTAGAGAAAGAGTAAAAAGAAGATTAAAATCAAAAGCATATTTAGCTTGTCAGGTAAAGAAGTACATGCACTTAAAATCTTTCCTAGCTCAATACATTCTGGAGTAAAGAATTAAAAACATTTTCAAAACTAGATTAAAAATAATATAGACAACTAAAGGAAATTGGTTTATCGATCTTACATTTAAAAAAATTACAATGCAAAAATAATTTATTATATAAAAACCTTCATGAAAACAAACCTAAAATGAAGGCAAAACACACACACACACACACACACACACACTGAAACCATCTAGAATACAGTAGAAAACTGCAAAATCAAGAATCAAGAATGGAAACTGCATATGATCTATGTCAACAGGCATCAGAAATGATCTCTAAAAACTGATAGTTCAAACAAAGCCAAAAATAAGGTGAATGTTTATGTAAAACATATAAATTAAAATTGTATTCTGGTCAAGTATAAGGAAATAGGTAATCTGCTAGTGACTGCTAACTGGTAATCTTTCTACAGACAGATCTGAAAACAAACCAGAAAAGTCATATAATTCCATATCCCTGTAACCAAAGAGAAGCTGATGTACATGTATTATCTATATGCAGACAGCTGCGGCATTCTCAACAGCAAACGCTGCAGGTAGTAATGTCTAACAATGGGCAAACACTTAAATATGGTAGGAGTAATATAAACAATGGCATATGGCCATTAATGATAAAAATATACAGAGTCCCTTGTATCTTGTGCGTGTGTGTGTATTTTGCCTTCATTTTAGGTTTGCTTTTATGAAGGTTTTTATACAATATTTTTGCGTTGTAAATCTTCAAAACCAGGAAGATACAGAACACAATATTATATAAATATACTGATTAATAACTAAAATAAAAATTTCAAACTGTTAAAGATAAGTAACTCCTATCGGGTAAAAGGATTCCACTAAATTTCATAAATATGTAATAAAAACATTCTTAAATTTTTGAATAAATTCTACATAGGAAATTTATTCAAGTTAACAATACAAAATTAAAAGCTTTAAATCAATAAGCAACTTACTAGGCCACGTAGTAGGCAGAGTTAGAAAGCAGTAACAGCACGTCCACATCTCTATGATTAGCATCAACGAGGCTAAACAGGGCAGAGGGAATTAAGCATTTTCAGTTTCATCTGCATTTTTTGCCAAGCATACTCACACAGCACGGCCACTTATGAGAAAGACTGGTCCATAGGAAAAAGAAAACCAAATTATCAACGAATTATACGTGCTTCTGAAATTAATGTAATCTATCTACTTGGTAAAATTTTAAAACAGCAATAAATAAGAATCAGATTTGGGAAATGGAGGTGGGAGGAAGCACTGGGCTGAGGGGAGGTCCCTTCACAGACAGGCAGCCAGGAATGGGGAGTCTTTGGGGGAAGTGGGGTACTGAGAGTGGGGAATTAGAGGATGCCAAAAACTTAGTTATTTGGAAAAAAGGAAAACCTGAGACTGAGAAGGGAGAAATGACAGATTATTTCACATTACCTAACCTCCAAATAACACACTGCACATTTAGGGTCTGTCAAAGTTCAGGAAAAAAACTTCCTTAATTTTTCTTTAGAGAGGAGGGTGGTTTGGGAGGGTTATTAAATATTTACTGCAGCTAAGACTTCAGTAAAAATGCGGGGGAGGAGGGCTGACATTTTTTGACTGTCATTTATACCCACTCAAAATATTAAATAAAGGTTAGAAACCAGATGTTAATGAACCATTAAACCAAAACTACAGTAAAATATACACCCTTATAATATTGCTTATAATAGTCAATAAATAACAGGCAGAATCTGAACTCAAACTTTTAGTCTAATATTAATCTGTTACTAACTTCCCCATCAAAAGGTCCAGATTAATCTTTTTCTGAAATTCCACTGTAAGAGTGGATATTTCTTCCTTAATATTTCATACGCATTCACTAGAACTTATCAAAATGCTATTGCAAAACAAATAGTGAAACATTATTTGTAGATGCAATTTAAACTATTTCTTAATCTGCATAAGAATGAGGTCATTGCTTAACGGGTACTGCAGAGAAGGATAGATTTACTAAAATCTTAAAACTACTGGTTTTCACATCTGCAGCACCTTCTTTTAGCCATAATTCTATCAGTCTTACCTAAAATTAACAACTTTACCTCAATTTTCACCTAATATACTGAAAAACAATAAGATACTACGATCCAATAAAATACTGATTCTAAGAGGCATAATCTGAGCATTAAGCAAGTAATTGATGGTGAAAAGAAAACACACCATAAAATCAATGATCCTGCGAGCTTCTCTGAGAATAGCAAACGAGGTAAAATATAGTTCACTCAGCCTGGGTACTTACCTGCATTCTGAAAACTGTTGCGTGGACCACGCCATTAAAACTACATCACGACACATATATTAATATGAAGTAAATTCTACTCCTACTAATTACAGTGTTACTTTCACCCTAGTATTCTAATTTGGAATTAGTATTTACATCAGTCACACACAATACTCAGTCAAAAACACTATGTTCTTAACGAAAAGCACTTGGCACGTAACAGGCACTCAAAAAATGTCAGCCCTCCCCCCACCCGCATTTTTACTTAAGTCTTATCCGCAGTAAATATTTACTAACCCTCCCAAACCACCCTCCCTCCCCTCTAAAGAAAAAGCACTTTTAATACGGACAAGAAAGAATGAAGAAAGAAACCCTGTAGATACTCCCCCCCCACCCCCAGCGTTTGCAGCTCCTGAAGCTGCTCTAGTCGTTTTTGTCTTCCCGCCACTGAGGCAAACCCTCCTTCCACACTATGAAGACAAAAATTGCCAGCACCACATGAAGCCCGACCACTGCAACGATCGTTGCGTAAAAGGCGCTGTCTTCAGGGTTCATTAACAACAGACTTTGGAAAAGCAGTAATTTACAAGAAAAATACAGCCCGACAGGTACTTTAACCATAAGTCCTGCAAAAAGGAGAAAAATCTTGAAAGTCATGGCTGCAACACCGTCAGTCTTGGGCTCGGCAGCATTGGCGGCAGCAGCCCGCTGAGCAGGTGGTGGAGGCCTGTGGGAGCGTGGCATGGTCAAATCTGTCTCTCCGTCCGTCCGTCCGTCCGTCCGTCCGTCCGTCTGTCTGTCTGTCGATGCCGCGAAGCTCAGTCAAGACCAGCTTATACCGATCTCGCGCCTGCAGCAAATGCGGCGAATGCGGCAACCGCTATGCGGCCGCGCCAAGTACCACCCACCACATACGTCTAGCTTCCGCCCCCCACTTCCGGTTGCGGCTGGGAGCCAGTGCGCATGCGCACTCCGTCTTGCGCATACTGTGCCCTCCACGGAGGGCACGGACCCAGGCCCGCAGAGGAGAGGTATCGGATGGCCGGCTCCCGCGAGAGTTGTCTCGCGCCTTTCCCGTGGTCTGTGCCCGTGGGCGCCGGATGTGGTGGGCAGGGGAATCGCTGTCGCACCATTCCTAGGCACCATCACATGTCTGATGATCAGTGGCTATACCACCCACGTACGCACTCTGGAAACCGGTAGGAAGGGGCAGTTGACTTGGGGATATAGGGAGCGAGATGTGCTGAGATGGCGCAAAGAATTGGTTCTGCCAAGATGCTAAAGAGCAGGTCTGCGCCACTCCTGTTTCCTTTCCATTTAAGACATCTTTCTTGATGTCACCAAAGTCAGATTGTTTGGGAACAACAGAGGGGCACGGGGTTGTTAGGGGGATTGGCAGGAGAGGACCCAGAAGGCCAGAGAAGCCTGCCCCCACGGCAGCCGTGGCTGTGCGAAAAGAACGGGCTCCCAGAGCACGGATCGCCACACTGGACAGCTCCCACCAGAGTCGGGCTAAGGTGTGCTCTGCGCACTGCTAGCAGGAGCAGCTGAACAGAGCCCAGCCTGCGGGGACAGCGGTGAGGCGCTGTCTCCGGTGCAGAATTTATGGGACGGGCAAGGCAGTCGTCAGGACAACTTGGAGCAGTATTCCCAATTTCGTTTTTCGGTTTTCTGTTTTGTTTGTGAGACAGGATCTCACTAAGTGGTTCAGGCTGATCTTGAACTTATTATACAGACCATGCTGGCCATGAGTCTGTATATAGACTCGTGGTGATCCTCCTGTGTCAGCCTCCAGACCACTGGGATCACAGATGCACACCATCATGCCCAGCTGGAGTGACATTTTTTAAAAATCAGAACAGATGCAAAAGTATAATGCAGAAAATGACAAAAATTTAAACACAGGATCCACTCCTACATTTGCAGAATCCTGCCTTATTTCCCTGACCTTGGTCTTGGAAAAACTTTATTCAGAACTCAACCACAAAGAAACAGTCTAACTTGAAAATAGGGAAAATATTTAAACAGACATCTTGGCCGGGCATGGTGGCAAACGCCTGTAATCCCAGCACTCGAAAGGCTGAGGCAGGAGGATCATTGCAAGTTTAAGGGCTGCCTGGGCTACATAAGTGAGTTCAAGGCCAGCCTGAACTGCATAGTGAGACCCTATCTCACAAAAGACGTATGTACACACATAAACACTTTTTTCAAAGGAAGGCACAGAAAAAGTCAACAAGCACAAGAATCCTCAGTATCATTTGTGATTAAATGAAAGAACCACACTGAGGTTATCATTTCACACCCACTAGGATGAGAATGCCCATGGTGGAGATTGAACCAAGTCTTCCCGCTAAGCTAGATCCCCAGCCCTCTTAAATTTTAAGACAGGGTGTCACTAAGTCTTTGTTATGGTTTGTGTCTACATGTCCCCCCAAAGCCTCATGCAGTCACAGGGGACAGGCTTTTCACAGGTGGCTGAACCTAGAGTTTGTGATTGGTTCATGGTCTGATGCTGGGATTAAGGGTGTGACCGCTGCACCTGCCCTAAGGAGTAGCCTGCAAACAGTTTAAAGGACATGACTTGCTTTTGCTGTCTTCCACTGCCATGAACTGTTGCCCTCTTCCATGTGCCACTGCCTTGCAGTCAGTTGATTAGGGATTGAAATCTCTACAAACTGAGCTAAATAAACCTTTCTTCCTTAAACTTTGGGCATCAGGTATTTTGTCTCAGCAATAAGAAAAGACAGAATCTGGTACCAGGGAAGTGGAGCCCTTGCTGTGACATTTACCTGGCCACGTAGCCCAACAGCCTTTGGAAGTGTGGAAAGGGAAAGAGGAAAGGTTCCAAGATGCCAGCTGAAAAAGCAGAGCTGGAACACCTGAGGCTGTACTGTTCGGGAGAATTTGGTCAAAGTTCAGAAGACCAGAAAGCCGGTAAAGACCAGGTTCAGGAGGTTTCTGCCAGGAAGAGGGACTGCACTGGCTGTTAAGAGTCCAGATAATGTGTATGGAAGAAAGCTTGTCTGCCTTTTGCGCATGTCCAGAGACTGCCTGAGATTGAGATTAAGGGTGGTGGACTAATTAACTTTGATAAAGAAATTTCAAGGCAGTTGAATGTTGAAGCAGTGGCAAGGCTACTGTTGGGGGCTTTTAGTCAGATCTATGTTGAAAATCAAAAGCAAAGAGCCCAGCAGAATGACTTAAAATGTTTTGAGTTTGGCCAGAAAGGAAGCTCCGGTAATGCTGCGGACTGCAAAGATAAAGCAGAGATCTTGATTGCTATAAAGGAACAGGAGAACAGAAGACATGACCTGAGGGGATCACAAGCAGCAGCTGAATCTAGAGTCTGTGCTGGATTCATGGTCCAGTACTGGGACGAAGGAGGCGAGTGCTAGGGGGAGGAGCCTCCATACCATATAAGGGGCAGACAGAGGCTGCTCCCTTCCTTCCCTTGCTTGGCTTGCTGTCTTCCACTGCTATGAACTGTTGCCTTCCGTCAAACGACCTGGCCTTGGAACCAGCCAATTATGGACTGAAACCTCTACAAACTGTGAGCTAAATAAACTCTTCCCTCTTTAACTTTGGGTGTTGGGTATTTTGTCTTAGCAACGAGAAAAGTAACTCAACAAGTAAAAGACAGTCTCTAACTTTCCCAGGTTGGACCTGAACTTCTGATCTACCTCAGTCTCCTAGAATGTTCAGATTACAGGTAAGCACCACCATGCCCAGATGACAAATACTTTTGAGAGGAAAGTAAGTATTGGAGAAGACTGGGGAATTACATTACATCCTTCACATTTTGCTGGTGCACATTTAAAATGATACAGCTATGGTGGGACACAGTTTAGAAGTTTCCCAAAAAAGAGTATTACCAAGTTATCTGGCAATGTCTAATCCTAAGTATATACTGGATATGTTTTTTTTTGGTACCAGGAATCAAACTCAGGACCTTGCATTTGCCAGGCAGGTGCTTGTGCCACTAAGTTATATCCCTGGCCCAAAAGATTCCATGTGATATTTTTTTCTTTTTGGTACTAGGAATCGAACTCAGGACCTTGCACTTGCCAGGCAGGTGCTTATGCCACTGACCTATTTCTCCGGCCCCCTAAGTATGTACTGGAAAGAATGAAAAACAGGTGTTCAACAAAAACTTGAACACAAATGGTCATAGCAACACCGTTTATAATGGCCCAAATGTGAAAATAACCCAAAAGCCTATCCACAAAGGAATAAACAAAATGTATTATATCCGCTCAATAGAATCCTACTGGAACGAGATTCGGACACACACCACCATGTGGAAGAGCACGAAAAACATGCTAGGTGAAGTCAGTCACATAAAGCCAGAGACTGCATTATCCACTTATTCAAAGTGTTCAGAAAGACATGCAAACCTCACATGATAGAAGTAATCAGTGGTTTGGGGCTGAGAATGTATGTGGCATAGGGTGTGGTAACTACAGTGCACAGGCCTTCTTGTGATGATGAAAATTAAATGTGAGTTCAGCTTACCTTGCAAGGAAGGAAGAGCAGGCTCTACTTTGTTGGGAAGTGCTCCCCAGCAATGCATCCCAACACAGCGGTGGGCAAGTGGAAGGCTGTTCTGACCCCTGCTACCTAGCACATGTTCACACACAGCAATGGGAATAGGCAGTTTGGTGGTACAGTGCTTAGTCTGTGCAAGGCCCTGAGTTCAACTCTAGCACTACCTACATGAATGAATGAATGAATGACAGGACTATAAATCAAACTGAGAACAGAGTGGTCTTACAAAATGGTAGCCAGCATTAGAAATAAACTTTCTGGGCTGAGTATGTAGCTGTATAGTACAGTGCTTGCCTCCATGCATGAGGCAAGATCAGCGAGTTGGATCAGTGGAGGGGTAGTGTGGTAGACACAAAGAAATAAACTTTTTGGTTTTCCCACTTTCATTTACCTCAAAGTTGAAACAAAAAAATGTGAGTCTAAGGACTTTTAAAGATTGAGGTACAAGGCCAAGGTTGTAGTTCAGTGGCAGAGTGCCTGCCTAGCATGTTACAAGGTCCTGGCTCCAATCCCTAGTACCAAAATAAATAAATAAAAATTGAAGTAAAAAATTAAAACTCAAGGAAAATGTAGGTGTTACTGCAGTTATATCTGAAGAGTAACATAAGGGCTGAGATACAGCTCAGTAGCATAAGCACCTATCTGGCAAACACAAGGTCCTGAGTTCGATTCCCAGTACCAAAAAGAAAAAATAGTCTCAAAAAAAGAAACCCAAGTGAAAAACCCACTGTGTAAGTCATAGCTTTGCTGAGGACCCTGGACTTCTGACCCACAGAAACTGTAAGGTGATAAAGATCTCTGGTTGCAGGCTGTTGAGTTTGTGGTAACTTATATAGAAATATATAACTAAAACAGAGGGAAATAAAATTAGATTTGATAATATAAACATTTAAATTTTGAACTAGTAAAATCATTTCCTTGTTATCCAGTGTGTTAGCTTTCAATGCTGACATCCTATCTGACACACACAATTAAAAAAAAAGATGAAGAGTAACTTAAAATACTACTTCTTAGAGTTGGAGATATAGCTCTGTGCAAAGGTCTTGTGTTCAATCCCCAGTATCAAAAATACTCCACAAAAGAACAAAACACCAAAAAATCCCCAAAACCTACCTCTTTTTGGTGCTGCATTAAGTTGGAGTGCTTCTATTTATAAAAACTACTGAAGGCTGGGGAAATAGCTCAGTGGCCTAAGCACCTGCCTGGCAAGTGCAAGGTCCTGAGTTCAATCGCCGGTACCGCAAAAAAAAAAAAAAAAGAAGAACAGGGTATATAAACTACTGAAGCACATGAAACTCTAATACTGAGCCAGGTGTGGTAGTACGGGCCTGTAATTTCCACACTCTGGGAGGCTGAGGCAGGAGGATCACGTTTGAGCATAGCTTGGGAAACCAGTGACTTACCAAGGCCCTATCTTAAGAAGGAGCAGGCCTGGGAACGTAGCTCAGTAGGAAGGACGCTGGCCTCAAACTCCAGCACCACACACATACACACAAAAATCAAACGCTCTATTAAAATACTTCATTACTGAGTTTTTAGTGCCCTCTTAATTTTGCCTTAGCCTGCCTTAGCACAAGCCCTATACTGTACTGAAAACAGCTATGTCCCACACACCCATGCTCACAGTTTTATGGATACTGTAGCAACATCAGAAGGTTAAGCAGATCCCAGGGCACCACTCCAACTCACCTGGGATCACAGTCAATAAGGGCCCAGCCTCCGTGGAACTTTTCGTCATCAGGCAGGAGTAACTTCATGTAGCTTTGCAGGAGCTGACTAATCAGTTCTTGGTGGCTTCTCTGGCTTTCTTTATGCAAAGCTTCGTGCTCTTTCTCCTTGGTAAATATGGAATAAAGATCTTCTGTCACTGGAATGCCTTGCATCAAATCTAGGACAGAAATGTATCTATCATCATCTTAGTTTACTTATATACATACATATATATACATATGGTTTGGAGGGTCTTTTTGTTGTTGTTTTTGAGATAGGGTCTCACTATGTAATGCAGGCTGGCCTTGAGCTCACTTATGTAGCCCAAGCTGGCCTCAGTCTCATGGCAATACTGTCTCAGCCTCCCAAGTGCTGGGATTACAGGTGCCCATCACCATGCCTGGCCCTATGTACATATTCTGAAAAACAAAGCGAATATAAGATCTAAAGCTAAAACCTCTTAAAAGAAACCTAAGCATAAATCTTTATGACCCCAGATTGGGTGTTATTTTGGAGACAGGGTCTTTGTAGCTCTGGGTGGCCTTGATCCATGGCGATCTTCCTGCCGTAGCCTGCCTCAGCCTCCTGAGTGCTGGGATTACACATGTGGGCCACTATACTCAGCCGTCATTTTTTTTTTTAAGTCAAGATTGAACCCAGGTTGGGCAAGCACTCTACTCCTGAGTAACATCCCTAACTCTAGGAATGGTTTTTAGATACAGTACCAAAATCATAACCAACAAGAGTAAAACAGAAAATTGAACAATCAAAATCAATAAAAATTTCTGTACTCTAAAGGGTATTATCAAACCACAAAACTGGTTTTACAATTCATTTATTTGACAAAAGACTTGTATAGTTAATATGTAAAGACCTACCACAACTCAATAATAAAAAGATACACTTAATTTTAAAATGGGCAAAATATTTGAATAAATATGCTAACTTCCTCTTAATGGGCCCTATAGCTACAACTTTTAAATCATTAAAACCCCAACAAGGAGACCCCCAGCAGCATCTAGGAAAGCCAATCTCCCAATCACTGGTTCTACAAAGGAAAGCAGGAAGTGTGAACTGCTGTTGGCCTCTCCCTCCACCCTGAAGACAGCCAGCTTCAGGGTCAAGATGAAGCTAATGGGACGGATAGCCATACCAACAGGATAGAACCTGACTCTAGAATGAAATAACTGAGATTCTCAATCAACCAATGGAAGGAAGGTAATATTTTTTCTTTCAATAAACTGCTAAAATCCAAATCTCTAGTTACAGCATGCATACCCCAATCTGGCAAATGAATCCAATTCTTTAAACCAGACTTCTCCAATTCCTAAAGGTCTTTGTCCAAGGCCCTACTATTCCATGTATGCTAATAATCAGGAGAAAAAGTAGGACTTGAGAAAGATTTCTAGGGACAGCTGTACCACATTTGGTTCTAAATCCAGAATACTCCACATTTACTTTAACTCTTTAACAATTTCATGAAAATTTAAAATACACCAATGTATAAATTCTATTGGGCAGCAGAAATTTGTCTTCTAAGAGGTGATGAGTTGGTTATGATAATTTCCAAATCTGGTACCCCAATATCCTGTTACATCATGCATAGGAAAAGGATTGTGCATTTGCCCATAAAAGAATATATGATAAATGGTTTACAAAAAAGAGAATCAGGCAGTTACGGCGGCGCACGCCTGCGATCCCAGCGCTGGGAAAGCTGAGGTAGGAGAACCGCAAGTTTGAGACCAGCCTATACATCTTAGAAACTTAGTAAGACCCAGTCCCAAAGTAGAAAATAAAAGGGCTGGGGACGTAGCTCAGTGTGAAGGCCCTGGGTTCACTACCACAACCATATGTAAATGCCCTATCCCCCACAGACACACACACAGAAAATAACCTGGTTATAGTACTTGCATAATGGGAACACAAATACAGTAAGAAGTTTTTAGTCACTGAGGTTTTAAGGCACCTCAGCTCTGCTATTACATGAGTAGCAAACAAACAAACAGATATGGAAACGGATGGTTTCTTTTGTTGCTCTAGCCAAAAGTAATTTTCAAATTCTAATTTTTTTGATTTTTGTTTTTTGAGACAAGGTCTTGCTGTGTATTTCAGGCTGGCCTCGAACTGTGGCAATCTGCCTGTCTCAGTCTCTGGAATGCTAAGATAGCAGGTATGCACCACCCTGTCTGGCTACATCAGATTCTACTTTTTAAACAACTTGAATTTGACTCGCCGGGTAAGATGCTCCATATAGAAACACAAATGTATTACAAAGCATTAGTTATGTTAATGAAATTAGCCTCTGAAAATGTCAGTCACAGAAGGAATAATGAATTTTAGATAAAGAAAAGTCCTCTATCCCTTACCAATAACGGCTTGCCTATAAGCATCCTTAAACTGGTTGAGGTAATACCTATTTGCTGAGTTCACGCCATCTTTCATAACTCCTGCTAACTTCCTTTCTCCTGTCCTCGTAAAGTCCCCCTGTCGAAGAAAGTCATTTTGGAAATTTATTCAAAGACAAGTATATTCTCAAAATCAATTCTGGGCTTTCAGTTTAAGACTAGAATTCTACAGGTTTCTATAATCTCCAAACTCTCGACTTAATAATTTCCAAATAGTGTAAATTAAAGGGTCTGCCAGTATTGATTCTGATCCAAATATGTCACCGACTGGACACCAAGTGTTTATGGCACCAAGTCTTCATGGTTCAGTGGTACTTTATGGTGAAGTCATTCTTGGTAACTTGTAGAATTTCTAGAATTTACATGTCAAAATGAGTGATACAACAAATATCAGAACAAAAAAGATTTTCAGACCTAAAACTGTTATGCTATTCAAATTTTTGGCAGGTTTGGTGGCACGCGCCTATAATCCCAGCTACTTGAGAGGCTCAGGAAAGAGGATCACAAGTTCAAGACCAGCCTGGGCAAGGCAACTTAGTGAAAACATGCAGCAAAATTTGAAAAAAGGGCTGGTGATGTAGCTCAGCGGTAGAATGGCTGCCTAGCATGTACCCGGCTCTAGGTTCAAGTCCTAATACAAACAACAAACAAACCCCATCAAATTTCTGATGTGGGAAAACGCAGAAAGTTTCCTAAAATGGAGATTTCGCCTATGAGTAAATGTACACCCGAGATTTCCGATACCTTACTGCACATTAAAATCACACAGACAGCAATTCACAAAGATTGAAGTAGTTTTTGTTTCCCTTGCTTTGTTTTCTTTGGGTGTTTTTCTATGTTCTGTGTTTTGATTTTTTTCGTTTTGTTTTATTTTGATTCTGAGAGAGTTTTGCTATGTAGTTCAGGCTGGCTTTGAAATCACTGCACAGCCCAGGCTGGCCTCGAATTCACAGTGATTCTCCTGCATGCTGGGATTACAGGTGCGCACCACCACACCTGTTTCTCTTGCTTTTACAACAAAGATGACAGAGCAAGTCTATAGAGTGGAAGTCACTTAAAATTAAAGCATGGAGGTATAGTCCAGTGATAGCGAACCTTCTAGAGCTTTAAATGATACCAAATAGCTAGCTATAGCATGTGTGCCACAGGGTCACCACCACTGGTATAGTCACTAGTTTCCTTAATTATTAAAAAGTTTTTGATATTTATTACTCAACCAAAAATACAAAACAATGTGATGCCTGTTGAGCCCTTGGTAGTACTTCTGTTTAAAAAAATATCACGGATGAACCTTGAAGGAAAATTAACTGAACTAATTCAATCAATTCCTATTTGTCCACAAAAGGCAATGAGATTTTATATATAACAACAAAAGATAAGAATTAATATTTCTCCAGCATTTACTATGTGTCAGGGATTGTTCTAAGCCCTTGTACCCCTTTTACTCATGTAATTCCACAAAAATGTTTTGCAGTAAGCCTAGTACCATTTCCATTAGACAAATGAAAACCGCTTCAGTGATTTGCCCAGGGTAACAGCTAATAAGAGGCAAGCTCAGGACTCAAACTCAGAGCAAAGCCCTACACGAGCACCAAGTCTGACACGGTTCGTTTTACATAGTTTTAAAATCCATTCACATGAAATTCCAGATTTCTAGACACCCAGAATAAGACTTCCTTGAAAGATCTGGCAACACAGAACCTCCTTAAGGAAACAGTAGATTGGCCCCTTCCAGATACAATGCACTCTCTTCCTTGGGCTTGCACAGCCCACCTCTCCTGATCTAATGGTGGCCTGCTTGAACCACACTACCCGGCTCCTGCAGGAATTGTTTGGTCTTGCCTTGTCTTGTCTTTAGGTTTTCTGGGTTTTTTTCCTGGTACTAGGGGTTGAACCGAGGGCCTTGTGCATGCTATGTAAAAAATATACCACTGAGCTACGTTCTACAGGAATTTAAATGGGTGACACCTGCCTCAATCAAACATTCTCAAAAGATATCAACTTACACAGACCTATTACCTGCAACTCAGAAAACTGTCAGAAACGAAGTTGCTTTTAAACGACAGCCTGACCCACATCCCATGGAAGGGTCTGTAACTTCCTGCCGCATGTGTTTACCTTGAGAGCAGCCGTCCCAGCATACTGTCTGCTAACAGAGTCTCCATTGTTTGCCCACATTGTCTGGTAGGTCCGATTACATTTCACAGGCAGTGGCTGCTCTGGTGGCATCACACCTAGTTTTTTCAGCTAAAATGAACACATTGATAGATTAAAAACCACAAAACCATAGGATAAAATATATACTTTAAAAAAGGAAACAGTGGTGTACATTTAAAAGAAATAGTGTTTTCACTTTTTTAAAAAAGCACTCCTAAAAGACAGCTTTATGGATCAGCGTAGCTGAATAAATATGAAATATTGTTTTAGTATAATTTTTAATGTATAGGCTCATACTGTTACATTTTGTCTGTGTTTATGAGGTAAAACTAGATATTAGAAAAGTGTAAGGAAACAATAAAAATATTAATAGTAGCAGATTAGTAAGTACCCAATAAATGCTAACTCTATGCCAGGGCTAGGGTTCTACGAGGTTTTTTCTTACATGTCATAACAATCCTAACAAATAATACTCCTGTTACCCTCATTTTAGAAATAAAGACCCTAGGGTTAAGAGAAATTAATTCCAGGCAGACCTAGACCTCACATGTGATAGAGCCCTGGGCTTAAATTCAAAACCTGCCTGCTTAAACACTGCATTAGAGGAATAGACTCAGGTCCTCAAAGAATAGTCATAAGAAAGCACAAAAAATAAAAACCCAGACACCATGCTAGGTATTTCCACCTTGGGGATTTAATACAGGTATCTGCCATTCGGGGATGAGAGGGCTGAAGGATTTTAAATGGGGCACCAAGGTAAAACATGATGTCAAACAACGAAGACAGCAGCGGCCAGTCACACAGCGGGGGCACAAGGGCGGAGGCTGGTTCTATGCTGTCAAAGGAACCAATACGATCCAGAGAACCATCCACTGGCAAGAACAACACTGGTGAAGGGACCTGACCTTTTTCCTCCACCTGCCTCATGGTTTTCTTTAGGCTACTCATACCTCCATACCAGCAGAGCCAGCTGGCCAAGTAGAGATGGGGCATGCAGAGTCCCAGCCCAAATGACAGAAGGGTGGGTTTGGAACTGAGGGGAAAAAAAAGTGACTGACTACACTGTGCCACTTGGAAATGAGAACTTAAGAGAATGCCACTCTATTCAACTTATTTCTAGTGAGCTTTGTACCTGCCAGGGTTTAATGCAGGAATACTTGTATGCTATAGATGTTCTACACAATATCCAATATTTGGAAGAAGATTTTCTCTTTTATTTACATGAGAACAGACACTTACAAGTGAGTATTTAGAATCAAATGGACTCCAGATTACCTGCTGTTCCATGACCACTCGTGCAATGGCAGCTTGGACCACGTTTGTACGATCCAGGCAGTCCATACAATTAACACGAAAAATCCCTTCTTGTTTACATATCACCCCGGCTTGATCAACCCTTTTGAAAAACAGCATGGGATTGTTTTAGAATTTGAAATACTTGAATAGGTTTATCAAAAAACAATTCTGTATCACAATAACAATAGAAGCATCAGCTAATAATTTGCTTGGAATCCCATCATGTGCCAGGCATTACACTGAATTATTTATAGACATTAATGCTAATTTTCACAATGACTTGGTAATGAAAATATTATCCTAAGTTTAAAAAACAAAATAAAACTGAGGTATGAAGGGAGTGACCTGCCCCAACTCATGCAGTTATACAGCAGAGCCGCCCCCCGTGTTACTCTTTCCTACACACTGCTAACCAGAAGGTGCTTACGCACGACTTTGTCCCTTCTTTTCTTACTCAAAGCGCAAATGAATCTAAACCATCTGAAACACAGAATCTACTTTACCACCCTGTGAGCAGTCATGCAGCATGGCTTGTCCCTCTAATTTCTCTGGCCACCCGTGGACCCTTAAACCCTAATCAAATGTTCTCTCCTGTCCTCACACCAATTTTCTTTCTTTCCAATATCTACCTCCTGTAGTCTGACAATCATTTTCCTTCTCTGTTAACTTTGAAACGCCTGAAAACTGAGTGACTCTAAGCTTTCTTTCTCATGTTAGGAATAATGAGAAAGAAGAGAAAGAGAAAATATGGACTGCAGAGCATGAGAAAGCATAAACTTCAATCTTTAAAACAGCTGCAGCGCATTTCACTTCACTGTGCCCACCACCTGACACCCGTTCCCCGTTCAAAGCTAACAATGACTAATAATCAACACCCTCTTGAAAAGGAGAACAGAAATTAGGAAGCAAAGCAACAATAAATGCTTTCTCAGCATGCTGCTGTTATTCTAATGTTTAGTTGTAGTAGAAAAGTACAGATTTATTTCACAGACCAAGAGTCTGTCAAAATGCCCTCGTATAAAATACCTACCAACACCACTTCATGTCAAGAATAATGTCATAGATGGCATCTGTTAGGGTTTGAACATTCTCAAACTTCCTTCCTCGGCTAAAATCCATGCCAAAAGAAAGAAAAACGTGTTTAATATTATAATAGAATTTCTTAAAAAACTTACTTAAGATATGAGAGGCCAGGGATATACCTCAGTGGAGTACTTGTCTAGCATGCACAAGGCCCTGGGATGATCCCTAACACCACCAAAACAAAACAGCAAAATGTACTAAAGATATGATACTCAAGGTGGCTTAAAAACATGAAAAAGAACTGTAATTATTAACATTATTGCACACACACATCAGAACCTTCCCTTCCCACCAAATCTCTAACACCTACATAAATTAACCTATGATAGAGCCAGGATTATGACCAAAGAAACTTGCTTTCAGAATACACGTAAGTTAAAGGTACCATCAACATTATTCACTGATTGTTGTATTTCCAGAGTAAACTCTAGAATTTAATCACAAGGACAGAAGTTTTATTCATAGAGAACAAAGAAGAGCCATCAGGATGATTCTTAAATAAAAGAATTGTATTACTTCTGCTAAGACTCAGACCCAAGGAGAAAGAAAATGCTCTGGAAGTTCTTCAATGGGTGTGATTAAAACAAAAATGGAACTCTTAAGTATCCAAGTCATTTTGGAACAGAAAGACTAAAAAATACTTCGGAAACAATTATCTCAGGATTTTACCCAAAATAAAGCCCATATGAAAATTAAAACTAAGTAAACTCACAATACTCTTTACTCTTCTAAGAGAGGAGAAGAGTTTTATTTTTCTCAGCAAAGACAAGAAACTAAGTTCCCTGTGGCAGTATCTACCACAAACCCTGTTATAATGTGGACTACACGGGTCAGCAATAGGCTTTCATAAAGTGGCTGGATCTTAAGAGTGGCGTGATGGGTTCATGGCTATTAGGACGTCGCACCTGGTTGAAACATCACGAGGGCACTACCTTGGGGACTGTGTACCCGGGTTCTGCCTTCTGGCTGTCTACTCCCTCTGTTGCTTCCCAGCTGTCACAAGGGGAGCAGCCTCGCTCTAAAGCACCCTTCCACCGTGGTATTCTGCCTCACCTCAGACCCACAGCAAGAGAAAGAGCCGACCAAACGTAAGCCTAGGAAGCACAGAGCCAAGGCAAACCTTTCTGCCCTTACACCGTTCTCTCAGCTATTTTGTCCCAGTAACAAAAAGCTGACTCACACACCATGGAGCTGACCAGACGTCATCCCAGGAAGCCGCCTTACCAGTGCTCATGGAAGTCAAAGGAGACGTAAGTGAGGTGAGAGTTGTTGAGGAGCAGCACCTGTTTCAGGTAAGCATCACCAATAATTTTCTCTCTTCCCGTCTGGTTTACCAAGTTAATAATAACCTGGGAGAGTGAAGAGAAAGAAACAGTTAAGATTAATTAGATGTCAGAATGATAATGACTTTTAATGACTTGAAATTTTGTTTTAGAAATATTTTATACCCATGCTTAGAAGTTAATGCACTTAAGCATCAGTTTTTTTCTACATTAAAATTTCATTTTTATGTAAATTTAACTTATGAGAATTGTTTTTTCACTTCACTAAATAAAATCTTCATTATCAAACTCACATTCTCAAGAATTTAAAAGCAAAACATCTTAATAGTAAACAAAATGACACAATTTTATATTGAAAGAATTTAATGTGTAAACAAATATAAAAGAAAAAAAGCATTATAGCAACCAGTTTTGTTTAACTATTTTCTTGGTACCAGGAATTGAACTCAAGACCTTGCGCTTGCCAGGCAGGTGCTGTGCTGCTGAGCTACATCTCTGGCCCATTAACAATTTTAAAGATGCTTCACCAATAAGTAGTTTTCTATATATAAAGAAATTATCACTGCAAAATAGTTTACCTTTTTATGGAGTAACTTTACAGGGTCAGCTCTTAAACCAGAAAAACAAGGTTTATGCTGATAAATAAAACAAACTACAGATTCTGTCCTCACAATTTATATACTTTATTTATTTTTTTTAAATTTTATTTTAAAGACAAAAGAATGGAGACATATGAACCAGAAAAGCCATAAACAATACAGAAAATACAAAGTTATACAGAATATAGGAGGGAATTAGAACTGGATGTTGTATTACATAGTTATCTTCACATTAGTTAACACAAAAACATTAAAGGAAATACCAAATTATAGGTAAGATAGTAGGGAATTTGCACTGGATGCTGTATAATATAAAGTTATCTTCATTTCTGCTAATACAAAAACGACTGAGGAAATACAGAATTATAGAGAACATAGAAGGGAATTA
>PVLD010023633.1:0-27030 GCA_004027595.1 Dinomys branickii | reverse complement strand
TGGTTCTACTATTGTATTATATCACTGAATGCTAAGCAATAATCGATGACAGGATATTAGATTAATAGTGTATATCTGTATGTGTTAGCCTGAACACACACTTCGAAGATATCAATATGTAAAGCAGCAACAAGCGGTGTTTTTTTTCTGTTGTTGTTGTTGTTGATGTTGTTGCTGTTGTTGATGTATGCCTGTTTTCCTTCTTGTCTTTGGATTTTTGGTTTTTGTGTTTTTTTTTTCTGTTGTTGAGAGGATCAACTGTCTGACTAAATTTGCATGTCTGTATATGGGTCCATACATCTACAATTCGAAGATATCAATGGATAAAGCAATAACCACTGTTGAGACCATATCACCTTGTCTATAGATTAGTTGTGATTGTACTATTTTCTATGATAATTGGTGTCTGTTTGTCAATATGTTTTTGTACTTTTATGTTTCTAAAATAAAAAGAAACATTAAAAAAAAGAAATAAATCTGATACAGAAGTAATGCAGACTTCAAGAAACAAAAAAGTTGCTATATTTTAGTAAACTAATATATCAGGAATGCCCATGCTTCACAAATAAATATATATTTTGTTATCCTCAAAAAAGAAATATATTTGTTCAACAGCAATAGTCACATGCTATGCCCACAGATGAATGGGTTTCTGCATATAATTTTTCAAGAAAAAGAAATAAAATGTCTTGAAATCTTGTTTATTTCATATCTGCAGCAAAGTATCCAACCATTGATACATTTTAGAGAGTTAGAACAAAAAAATTAGAACTGGTCAGGTATATTTAATATATATAATATCTAAGTTAATAAGAATTCCACCTGTTACATATGACAAATTTAGCAGCAAAATATAAAAATTAAGCCAATTTACTAAAGATTATTAACTATAAAGAATGCATGGGCTCATATTGGTCCATAAACGACAGCAAAATTACTCTGCAAATAAAAGAAGTCAAAGTAAATAATTCAAAAAAGAAGATATTGGAAATAAATTGATGTAAAAATTCTACTCTGTTATTAGCAGTAAAAAACAAATGAATAATGCTTAATATATTTGTTGTTGCAGAACATTTTCTGGAAAGCAAATAGCCTCTATAGTTTTCTTATTCTTTTTTTTTTATTTTAAAGACAAGAGAATGGAGACATATAAACCAGAATAATTCATAAGCAATACAAGAAATACAAAATTATACAGAATATAGTAGGGAATTAGCACTGGATGATGTATTACATAATGTTATTTTCACATTAATTAACACCTAAACATTAAAGGAAATACCAAATTATAGGGAAGATAGTAGGGAATTAGCACTGGATGCTGTATTACATAAAGTTATCTGCATGTCTGTTAACACAAAAACAATAGGGGAAATACAAAATTATAGAGAACATCGTAGGGAATTAGCTGTGGTTGCTGTCTTCCATAATGTTACCTTCACCTTTGTTACTCAGTTGCACAGATGATGCCTCTTTCGATTAATCAGTTTTCTCCACCCTCATCTCTGTTGTTCTACCACTCAATCAGTCATCTTCCCTGTGATAATAACTGTACTTCTGTGTTTATTTATGCGCTTGGACTCTCACCTTGGGAAGAGGCATAGCTGCTTCAGATTATGCTATAGCATATATGGGTGTATACAGATTGTTATGGTAGGAGGTGGAAAAACTCCTATGCTCACAGCAGACTGCCCGGCTCCGCCCCATCACTGTGATGTCAGGGGCGGGTCAAATCCATGGGGCGCCCACAGTTCACTACCCGGTTCCGCCCCGCTCACGCTGCAGTAGGGGCCGGGTGGATTCCACAAGGTGCCCACAGCGTACCACCCAGCTCCACCCTGTCTCCGTGCCACGGGGGGGTGCCCAGTCTGTGGGGTGCCCTCAGCAGAGCAGGGCGCCCTCAGCGGACCACCCAGCTTAGCACAGGGGTCTGCAGGGTGCCCACAGAGGATCGCCCGGCTCCGCCTCGTCATCACTCTGTAAAGGGAGCCAGGTGAGGTCCAGGAGGTGCCCAGAGTGTATCGCTTGGCTCTGCCCCACCGCCGCACCATGGGGGGGGCGGGTCCAGTCCACGGGGCACCCTCAGCGGAGCAGGGCGCCCTCAGTGGACATCCCAGCTCTGCGTGGGGGTCCGTGGGGCACCCACAGCAGATAGCCCGGCTCTACCCCATCACTGTGCTCCAAGGGGTGGTGGTTCCAGTCCATGGGGCGCCCACAGTGGATCACCCGGCTCTGCCCTGCCACCGTGCTGCAGGGGGGTCTGGTCGGAGTCCATGAAGCATCCAAAGCATACCGCCTGGCATCGCCTCTATGTCGGAGATCCTGTCTAGGTCTTCAGGGTTCTCATGTATCCTGGAGGGAGCCCACTACCCTCTCGGGCTATTGAGCTCCCTGTCAATGCCCCCGGGTTCCCTTATAGGACATTATTGTCTCCCTGTAGGCCGCCTATGACTCTTTGGAGTCTGACCCCACCCAGTAAGAGAACCGGGTCTGCACCCTAATTCCAGGTCTTCTCCTCCTCCCACCTCCTGAACTCCAGTATTGCCATTCCCCACCCCTTGCAGCTGGGCTTTGGACGAACTTACGATGCTTTGCAGAAAGGCTTGAAATCTCCCCCGCCCATGCTCACTGTGGTAGTCCAGGGTACGAACTGAGTTTAGAGATTAATTCTAGAATAGAGTTGGAGGATTTTCTCGGGTCTGCTGTGTAGAGTATGTTGTTGATTTTTGGACTCCCGGACCACTGCTTTTCATCTACTTTGTTGCTATGGATTCATGCAAGGTTCATATGTGCAAGCAGTGAGGAGACCCTCTTGGTGCTCATATTAGTAGTTTGGGGTGAGTCCTGAAGCCCGTGGATTCGTCCCATTGCTGTCAGGAACAGGTGGTGATTGTGCAGGCTGCCAATCTCAAAGTGCTCACGAGGGAGTTCAGGGTGGGAGCTGAAGCCTGGCAACTCAGCTCATGCTTCCTGCCTGGTACTGGAGTAAGAAGGGTGTGGGGCCACGTGATCCACTTCCATCCGCTGCTCCCTCCTGTTGCCATGCTTCAGCTCCCATCCGTTCCCTGGCTGGATCCCTGGGAGCTGCCGCGGTTCCAGGGTCGCTGCTGACGCTCCCCACTGCTCTCCGCCGGTAGCTGCTCACTCAGCAGAGAGGCAGGAGACCACTGCCTTGGGGCAGGCACAGAGCTGCATGTGGTGGGCTGTGTACTGGTTGCTTTGATTTTACCTTGCCACTAGGCCCTGATTAGGAAGGTGGGGAATCTGTTTCAGTGGCTGTTGTAGCTTCTCATCCTCACACTGGGTTAGACAACTGCTCTTGACCGCCATTGTTTCTTTTTCTGGCTGTGCCCTCTCCTCTCCAGACCTGGACCATCTCTCAGAACTCTGGTCTCCCCTGGCCGAGTCGGGAGGCTTCCATGAGCATGGGTCTCCGAAGCTGAAGCTGCAAGTGTCGGAACGAGGGCATAGGCCAAGGGTGTGTTTGGAGCAGTGGCTTTCTCCTTCTCTGTCTCCTCTCCCTCCAACTGCCATGGTGGTCCTCCAATCCTTTCCTCCAAAAGAGGTTTTTCTTAGTCTTTCTGAGGGCTTCAGTTCCCATTTCAGACCCCTCTTGGGTTCAGGGTACATGCCTCTCTCCTTTCTGTCCTTCTCATATTGCTATATTCCATTGTCTGGGTGGCAATCCTCCTCCGGGAGGTTCCCTTTCTGATGCCTACCTGGTCGCCATCTTCCTGGAAGCCAATTTGCTTATTCTTTAACACTTGAAATTGTCATAATTATTTTATATGATATTTCTTTATATAGATATAGGTATAGATACAAACATTGTTCATTTATTATGTCATTTAGAAACATTAAACTTAATTTATTGTGCAATTTTACAGAGTCTAAAGATAAAGCTCATATAATAATTGTCTAAGGAAAATTAAATTGGAAGAATCAAAAATTTTCAACTCCCAATAAAATGAAAATATCATGAATCAATTAATTGAAAAGCCCAGAGGAAATTTACACTGGAGAAATCAGGATTTAAACATCTGGATCTAAGTTAAAACTTCCATCATTAAAAGTTGGTCAGGAATATAAACTGTAATCTTTGTAAAGTTTACCTGCAAAACTTAATCCAATCGAGTTTTTAGAGAAAATTTTAAAGTATAGGAAAAATTAAAGACAAAATAACAAAAAATACCCTAAAGGTACTGAAATCAATTAGGATGTCCTATTTATGTTTTTAACTGTGGTAACACAAACACACATGATACAAGCATCATGGTGACTGAAAAAGTATTTTAGTTATGAAGCACTCAAATATACTTTTGAATTAAACAGTAATCATTAAGGTTGGGGTGTTTGTGGGCTTTTATAACTACTGTAAATCTACTGCTTTTACAAAGTTATGTCTGTTTTGCTTTATTCTTCAATAGTTAGAATTGTCATAGTTACTTTTATAAGAAATTTCTGTCATTTATATCTATATATCCTTTGTTTAATATGTCATTCATTGAATATCATTTAAGACTTAATTTAGTCATTGTGTGACTTTTGGGGGATCTTAAGATAAAATCATTGAAATAGAAGTAAGTGGAAGTTTTAGATAACGTGATAATGGGTCAGATGTGTAGGTGTGAGTTCCATTAGTATGCATATCCTATTATAGGATAATAAGTTATACTACAAGAATAAGTTATCCTGTAATTAGTTATTATACAAGAAAAGGATATCACACAATTATATTACTTACTAAAGTTCTTAGAACTAAAGTTTTTTGCAATTACTTCCTAAAGTTCTAAAAGAGCACCTCCATTTCCCAAAATGGCAGAGTGCTAAGCATCAGAGAAACAGCCTTTCTGAGAGTCACCATCCAGATGCTCGATTATAGCAAGATGAGGAAGACAAGGAGGAGGTGATTCCCCTGTATGCAGGAAGGTTGTGAAGTATAAACTGAACCATGGAGAGAGTGAATGAGACATTTTAATGAACAGGAAGGAGGTAGCTGGTAGTGCCTTCTCCAGGACTCACTGTGAGGGAGGAGCAGTCCAAACCTGTGGACACACTGTGAATGCCAGCAACCCCACAGGCCTCCAGTGGAGAGGAACACTGGACATGAAGGACTCAACTAGCTGGCAGTTATTGCTGAGGGCTCAGGAATCCCGCAAGAGAGAACAATTGGCCAGGAGCCATCTTGGAGAGGAGTAGACTGAGCTCAGAACTCAAGAGTGGCTGCTGGCCCCATCTAGTGGCTCCCAGCAGGGCTTAGTCCTCGGGAAGGTGTACTGATGGCTGCAGGCCAAATGAGTCAGGTCTCCACCAGAAGGTGCAGCCTCACTGAGATTATTCAGTACATTACCAAAAAAAAACAACAAAAAAAAACTACTCTTGTGTTCTTGGGATAAATCCACATGGACTCTGTCTCCATATATTATCTACCAGTGACAGAAGAGACACACCCAGGAGTAGATATTGTTTTTCCTTTTTCATTTATTTTCTTGTTGTTGTAGTGGTGGTGATTTTGTTTTGATTGTGTTTTGTTTTTATTTCTCCTCCTTCACTGTTTGATCTTGTGTTTATGTGAGTGTGAACTCTGTTTCTAGCCTCTTTGTGGTTGTGGTTTTGCTCTGTTCACCTTATCTCTTCACTCTCCTTCCCTGCAGTCTTCTGTACCAGTTTCCCAAAGTTAGCATGATCCCCTTTATCCTCAGCCTTACCTCTTTCTCTGCATCCACTTCTCTATTTTCTCCCTAATCCATTTTAAATTTTAACCTCTGAGGGCAATATTGACATATGAAGGACTTTTATATTGTATATAATTTCATTTGTTTTAGATTTTGTTATTTAACCACCAATCTATTTATGTCGTTAAAGGTGGAAAATTAATGGTTAGCTCAGTTTGTCATCTTCTAGCCTGTGTTTTTTCTATTATCATTGCTGATAGTGTCACTATAGCCAAAGGTAACACAATGGTTCTAAGAGGCTGTCCCTTCTAGTATTTCAAGAATAAAACTGACTAAGGGTCCCGGAAAATACAGTAGTACAGTACCAAAGAACCTGGTGTTGGGCCCAATGGGGAGCAACTTTTATCTCCGACAAATTAAAGAGAGAATATCTTCCCACAGACTCAAAACCCAGCATCCAGCTGCACCTAGAAGACTCCTCAGAGAAGTACTCATTGACTAAGTGTTCCTAGCACTAGAAGTAAAACAACCCACCACAGACATTTTACAAACAGAACTTCAGGAATTAAACGAACAAACAAACAAAAAACAAAGGGAAATGAGAAGACACTTAAATGAGATGCAACCTCAGACATTCAGTTCAGCAAATGCAAACGCAGGGGTCAGAGAGGAGGGACAATAGGAAAGCCACCCGCCTGGCCTTTGTAAAGTGGTAACAATGACAAAGCAATTCAATGGGGCTCTAGAAAAAATCAATATTAATTTCTCAGATAATTGCAGAGGTGGTGTTCACAGTGAAAACCGTGTGTTTTTGACTCTAGAGCAGATGCAGACAAGAAACTTGGAGGAGCTTAAGAAAATGATGGAAAACATGAGAGCTGATCATAGGAAAGAAACGGAATTCATAAGGCGGATTCAAGCACATATCCAGGAGAATAAAACTTCCACTGAATTTATCCGCAGCACATTCAGCCAAAGTGAGGACAGAAGTTCAGATATAAAAGACAGGCATGTGTTTAGCAATCATGAAAAGAAATATTTCTTAAAAATATCAAGGCATCGTGCGAAATCCATACAATGGTTCCTAAACAAGGCAAAGAAGAATAACTTAAGATTGATTGGACTCAATGTAAAAGCAGGAGACAGCACAAATGGAATTTAAAAAAAAAATTCATAGAAGTCATGGCAGAAATCTTCCTCGGTAGACAAAAAGAATTTGACATGGAGTAAGATGAAGCATATAGAACTCCAATTAGCTATGATTTAAAAAAGCTATAGCTATGTGTGTTATAATCAAGATTCCAGAAGTTCAACACATGAATGGAATCTTACAAGCAGTAAGAAAAATAAACAAATCATCTATGAAGAAAAGCCCATCAGAATCATAGCTGACTGCTCAACACAAAGCCTCAAGTCCAGGAGAGCTGGGAGTGAAGTTCAAATTGAAAAGGAAAACAACATTCAGTCCACTTTGGTATACTACATAAAGCTATCTTTCAAAGATGATGGAGAAATAAGATACTTCTGTGACAAAGAACTCCTGAGGAAAATTATGATTAGAAAATGAGCACTCCAGTATGTTCTAAAGGACATTCTAGAAAGAGATAACAAGGACTACAACTCCATGAACCCCAACAGGCAAGGTAAACAATTTAAAGAAAGGAAGAGAAAAAGGGGGGGGGGAGCCCCAACAGGAACATAACATGACAAGTATAAGTCAATACATATCAGTTATAACCATCAATGTTAATGATCTCGATTTACCAATCAAAAGACACAGGCTGGCAGAATAGATCAAGAAGCAAGATCCAATAATATGCTGCATACAAGAAACATTTAATTGAAAAACCAATTCATAATTGTATTGAGGGATCTCAATACCCCACTGTCACAAAAAGACAAATCAATTAGACAAAAAATCACAAGGAAATATTAGCACTGAACCAAACTCTTGAACAAATGGGCTTCATAGATGTCTACAGAGTGTTCTTGCCCACAATATCAGAATACACATTCTTTTTAGCTTCACATGGGACATTCTTCAAAATAGACCATATACTAGCTCATACAAGATGTTTAAGTAAATGCTAACGAATTCAAATTATCCTAGTCATATTATCACACCATAGTGCAATGAAATTTGAAATCAACTGCAAAAGAAATCACATGAATTTCACAAATACATGAAAATTAAATAGCACCCTCCTGAACAACCAATGGGTCACAGATGAAATTAGAGAATTTCCACAATTAAATGATAATGACAAAATACAACGTAACAGAACCTATGGAACACAATGAAAACAGTCCTAAGAGGGAAATTTATAGCAGTAAATACACATATCAGGAAAAAAGAAAGCACAGATAATGAACTTAATGGTGAACCTGAACTTTCTAAAAGCAGAAGAGCAGGCTAAGCCAAAAGCTTGCACAAGGAGGAAATTATAAAGATCAGAGCAGAAATTAATGCACTGGAGACTAAGAAAACACTGCAAAGAATCAATGCATTCAATAGTTGGTTCTTTGAAAGATTAAATAAAATTAACAAACTCTTATGCAATCAAAAAAAGGAAAGAAAAGACTCAGATGTGTGCAGAGAGGAACGAAGAGGGTGAAAACATAAAGGACCCTGAAAAAATCCAAAACATCATCTATACTTACTTGGAAAATGTGGATTTTAGTAAAATGGAAAATGCAGAAGAAATGGACAAGTTCCTAAATATTAATTATGAAAGCTGAATCAAGAACTTATTAAAATCATAAATAAACCAGTATCAATCAATGAAATCAAAGATATAATTAAAAACTTAACAAAGTAAAGCTCAGGTCCTGGGTGATCCCCTGCTGAGTTCTACAAGAAACTTGTAGAAGACCTAACACTACTTCTCAACATCTTTAATGAAATTGAAAAGAAAACAATACTCCCAAATTCATTCCTGGAAGTAAGGATTACTCTGATTCCAAAACTGGAGAAGAACACAAACAAGAAAGAGAATTGTAAGCCAATCTCCTTAATGAATATAGATATAAAAATCCTCATTAAGAAACTGGCAAAGAGAATGCAGCAAATTATCAAGAAGATTATACACCATAACCAAGTAGGATTCATCCCAAGAATGTAGGGATGTTTTAATATACATAAGTCAATAAACGTAATATACGATATTAACAGAGCCACGAACAAAAACTACACAATAAAGACAATGTATGCAGGAAAACTTTTTAACAAAATCCAGCACAATTCATGATAAAAATCCTACGGAAAATTGGAATAGATGGTCTATATATCAATCTGAATGAAGCTATCTATAGCAAACCAACAGCCAGCATCATAATAAATTGACAAAAACTGAGAGGTTTTTCTCTAAAATCAGGAACAGGACAAGGATGTCCATTATCTCCATTCTTATTCAACATTTTCCTGGCAAACTTTTCCAGAGCAAATAGACAAGAGAAATAAATAAAAGGAATAAAAATAGGAAATGACATAGTTTAATTATCATTAGTTGCAGATGACATGGTACTCAACATAAAAGATTCTAAAAACTCTACTAAAAATCTGCTAGATGTAATAAGCAAATTCAAGCTGGAGGTATAGCTCAGTGGAATAAGTGCCCAGCTGGCAAGCACAAGGCTCTGAGTTTGATCCCCAGTACCACAATAACAACAAAGAAAAGCAAATTCAACAGTGTAGCTGGATACAAATTGCAACACTCAAAAATCAATAGACTTTTTGTAGATAAATAACAAACTCAGCAAGAGAGAAATTAGGGAAATACCTTTCACACTAAGATTCAAAAAATGAAACACCTACGAAGTGAATCTAATTAAGGATGTAAAAGATCTTTACATTGAAAACTATAGTACTCTGGAAAAGGAGATTGAAATAGGTATCAGAAAATGGAAAGATTCCTTGCTTATGGGTAGGAAGAACCAACAAAGTGAAAATGGCCATATTTCCAAAACAATTATACAAATTAAATGCAATTCCCAACAAAATTCTAATAGCATACCTCATAGAATTAGAGAAAAAACCCCTAATATTCATTTGGAACCAGAGGAGACCTAGAATAGCAATGAAAATCATAGACAACAAAGGCAGGGCCCAGGAGGGCACCACAATCCCTGACTTGAAATTATACTCGACAGCTCCTGTGATTAAAAATAGCATGGTAATGGCCAAAAAAGCAGATCTGAAGATCAACGGAACAGATTAGAAGATACCCAGCCACCTTATCTTTTCTTTCTTTTTTTTTTTTTTTTTGTGGCACTGGGGATCGAACTCAGGACCCTGCGCTTGCTAGACAAGCGCTTATTCCACTGAGCTATATCCCCAGCCCAGCCACCTTATCTTTGACAAGTTGCCAAAAACATTCAATGGAAGAGAACAACTTTAATAAATGGTGCTTGGTAAACTGGCTCTGTATGTACCTGGGGAAGATTTAAATTGGACCCATATCTTTCATCATGAAATAAACTGAATTTCAGATGGATAAAAGATCTAAATATTAAAATAGAAACATTAAATCTGCTGGAAGATAGAATAGTAATACACTTGAAGACACTGGTGTAGGCAAAGACTCTGAAAAATACTTTGATTGCACAGGAACTGTCACAGAAAATCAACAACTGGGTTCTCATTGTATTAAAAGCTTTTGCTCAGCAAGAGAAACCATCACCAGAGGGAAGAGACAACCCAAAATGTGAGGAAAATGTTTGCCAGCTGTTCTGAAAAAAGACAGCTATTGAGAACATAAAAAGAAATAAAAAATTTCAGACATCCCAAATTTAAAGACTGAATCCTAAAACTGGCATCTGAGATGAACACACACTTGTTAGATGAAGAAATACAAACATCAAATAATATATGAAAAAAATGTTCAACATCACTGGTCACTCAAAAAAATGCAAATTAAAACAGCACTGAGATTCCACCTCACCCCAGAAAGAATGGCTGCCATCAAGAAATCAACCAACAACAAGCGCTGGCATGTCTGTAGGAAAAAGGAATGCTTCTCCACTTTTGGGGGTAATGTAGAAGGGTACAATCCCTGTGGAAATCAGTGTGGAGATTCCTTGAAAAACTAAGATTTGAGGTCTCATTTGACACAGGTATTGCCTTTCTGGGTATCTTCCAAAAGAATTAATAATGTTTTGTAGTACAAAACATTGTATTACAGTAATCTTTGTGGTCTCATTTTATAGCAGCACAATTGGTAGTAGCTAGATCCTGGGAAAAAAATCAAAATGCCCATCAACCAAGGAATAGAATTTTTTTTTAAAAATGTGGTGTTTGTATATAATGGAGAACTACTCAGCCATAACTAAGGATAAGCTGAAGACTTTTATAGATAAATGGATGCAGCGCAAGATGATACTCATAAGAAACCACATGCACATGTGTAAATATAGTTTTGTCTCCCTACAGTGAGAAGCTGAAAGAGCAAATAAGTTCCAAAATGTACTGTGTATTGTGAAATGGGAAGAAACTTCAAAAAGATAGAAAATAAGGAAAGGAAAATAATTTAGCAGGAAGAGTAGATGGGCAAAACAGGGTTGTAGGCAGGAATGTGAAAAGCGAGGGTAACCATCTACCTCACCCACATCTGATAAAATGCAAAGGAGATAAAGAGCAGCCACCTAAGGATTCTCATTTAATATACGAAACACCTGTGTCCTTTTTGCTTAATCATTGACTCTAAATTGTGTATGTCTCCCGCACACGTAGTTATCCATCACATAGGGACAAGAAGAAATCAGACTGCCAGAAAGAACTTAGACAGAGATGCCCAGATTAAGACCAAGGACAGCGAGCGAGCCAATCAGATGGTCACAACTTCCAGGAGGCACTTCGGGGATGGGAGAATTCACTGGTCCTGAACAGAATGGAGCTGAACACAAAAATTCATGGGTGTTCACATGTGACCCTTCTGCTCCAGGGTTAGCTCTCTGCCTTCCTTTTCCCCATCTTTTTCCAAGTAAACTATCTTCCTTTATGAAAAGGTAAAGTTCTAAAGCATGCTCAAAATAACTTCATAGAATGTATGTACTGATCAAGAGAATACTTTAAATTTTGTACATCATCAGCATCCCTAGTTTTATATAATTTACAATTTTCAACTTCAAATTTTAATTGCCAAAGGAAAATGATATTGGAAAGACAATATATATGTAGTTATAATTAGTTATAGCTGCAATTATGCCATTTTTAAATGTAATATAACTTGGAAGTAGAAGAAAAGTGATTTTCTTAATCAGTGATAAAAGACGTATTTTGAGACTATGTTATTGTTTTAGAGTGAAAAAGATGTAGAACACATATTTTTGTTTTTTTCTAAATAGAAAATTCAATATAACCATTTATGATTTTTCATAATATCTTGATAATCATAACTTTTTAAAAACAAGTAAAATTATTGTTTTCAACAGATGACACTATCATCTCATTAGAAATGCCCAAGAAATCTCTGTTAAAATCTACTAAAACTGACTCTAGTGCGGTTACATCACACCAAAAGAAAACAGGTGTATTTTTTCTTGGCACGTATTTGTCGTCCATAATGCTTATGCTTCTTGTGGGGAGTTAGTACCTTACATAACACATCTTCATTCCTTCTTTCATCCATTCTGCTTACTTTCCATCTCCTCATCTCTGTCTTTTTTTTATGTATTTGCAAAGTGAAATTGTCCTTCAATTAAAATAGTACACAACCACGTTTCTCATTAATATGAAGTAGCACATTCTATCCTTAAGATTATCTTTTTCCCCTATGTCAGACTCCTCAAACATGTGCCTGTCATGGGCTTCAACTACTTCAGTCACGATTAACCTATTTAGTGTCTCTTAGCACCTCCTGCACAAGGTGAAGTGGCATGCTTCTCTCTTTGACCACATGTGGTGTGGCCCCTTTGAGCTCTCTCTTCCCCTAGGGCTTGCCTTGGTCACCTGTGCTGGGTTCAGTGATAAAGGCCTCACTTTGATAATGCATGAAGTTTCTCACCCCCAAACACTTGATATCTAATCAATTTCTTTTCTTCATCAATTTATTCACTGTAGGTCCTCTGGGTCTTGAATCCATTTCTGGCCAGGGTGAACAGGTCCCAAGAACGAGGTACCTGCGGATGAATAGAAAAGAAGGAGGAAAAAGAAATACAAGAGAGACAAATTCATCAGGGGGCTCACAGCCTCTTGGACTGCAGCCTCGAATAGCATTTTCAATAACCTTTTATTGAGAAAAAGCGAAAGGGACAACTGGTGTAATGGGTGGATATCAACCGTTCAAGCAGGGACAATACTACTCAATTACCATAGGTATGAGACTAGACTAGATAAACATCATGTCACCATTCCTTTCTGAATATCACAGCAAAGCATTTAATGTCCATGCCAAGGCTTACAAAGCTTCTGCTAGACTTCCTCCAGAACCCACCAATCAAGGCTTGGTTAGGCCTGAGGCAGTACATTGAAAGATTAACTAAAGAATGTCCTTCTCCACAATTCACATCTAATTAAGCTCCTCTCTGCAAATTTCCACCATCTCCCTCCCTCTGCTTTCTGATATATTCTGCCAGCTCTTTTTTCTGTATTCAGAGTGAAACTCAATTCTGTTCTGAAACCTCTCTACTGATACACCTTCTTGAATGAGACCAATCTTGCGGTTTTGTAGTGTGTCATGCAATTTCTCTTTGAGAAGAATTGTTGTAATCGCTGTGGAGGATTAAGCTATAAAAGTAAAAAAATATGTCCTTCATGAATTTTCAGAAAGAAACAACAAAAAAGTAGATAAAACAAGTTTGCATGTCTCTGAGGACTGTGAATCTGAGAGTGCCCTAAAATGTCATAAAGATTTTCATTTCTCATTTCAGAGATTCAATGCTCAGAGAAGACTTTGTGCTCATGTGCCTCTGTTAATGCATATAAAAATTTAAAAAACTATTTCTAGAAAATATAGAAATAATGAAAAAAGAAAAATATATTAAACAATTATTAGTAGAAAATAAATCTCTATTCATCTTCAAACCTTCCAAGGGAAGGTAAAACTGATTGGCTAGCTGAGAAGGTGAATATTTCTAATACCAGTACTATAGGAGGTTAAAGCAGAAAAATTACAAGATCGAGCCGAGGCTGGGCAATTTATCAAATTAAATAAACCCTGCCTCGAAGTAAATGCATACATACACACATATGTACACATATACATACATACCTACATAACACACCAAAGCTCTGACCATGTGGCTTGTGATGTCCCTGAGTTTAATTCCAAGCACTGGAAAAATACAAATGACACCACAATCATAAGAAAAATAATATATTTATACTTACTTACCCTCTAGAACTAGTTCATATTTGGAGGAAAACATACATCATTTTAGTTTTTCCCCATAATTGTAAATGTAAAATACATTAATAGTTTATAAAGACTGAACATTGATGTTTCAAAGATAGGTTAGAAAATATTGGCCTTTTTTAGTGGTTAAAACCCAGAGGAAATTCTGAAAAACATACATGGGCATTGGAAACATTTCTGAAACACACCACAGTCTGAAATGCTGAAGTAGGTCAAAAACTCACCACAGATTGGTTGACCGCAGTCTCACAAGAAATAAAACAACATTTAAGCTCATGTAACTCTTCAGAGGATAAACTCATCCCAGTCTTAATTCATATTACAAATGTCAAAGATTTACAGGTTATCTTTCTTGACCCGACCCGCGGGTTGTCAAGGGAGACTGCAGAGGGGGAGTGGGGATGAGAAAGGGACAAGAGACACAAGAAATGGAGACGAGACAGGATTCTGATCAAGTCTCGTTTATTGGACGGAAGCCTTGGGTATTTATACAGTGCGGAAATGGGGAGGTTGACATCAGCGGGTAACTAAGCAACGGAGGGAGGTCCGGATAGCACGTGACTTACGGGAAACAGAAACCTAACTCAGAGAAACAGAAACTTAGGATAGAAACTGAAACTTAACTCAAGAAGACTTTTAAGATGGCTGATATATTACAAAATGGACGCCGACCGCAGGTCTCTCAGCAGTCTCCCACACTTTCTGTAGGTGATTTAAACTAAAGTTGCTAGTTATTTTAGTATCCCCTTTTTCCCTTACCAATATTCAACAAATTCATTGCCCGATCATGCACTAATTTTACAAAATAGAAATATGCAGAAAATACTTTTTTCTGAAAAATTTACACTTCACATTATGATATTGCACATAAAATTGAAAATAAATTGTACTAGAATGGAAAAAAATGCACTTGACGTCAAGTAATATTTAATACATATAAATATTTTACATATAACAGTTGTATTGACATCTACATAATTTATTGTCAATGAGTAGCAAAATGACTGAAGATCTGAGTCCCACTTCATTGACTTTTATCCCACTCATTCTTCCACTTACTACAACTATTACAAATGTCTACGCATCATGCACTGTATAGAAACAAGTTCATTATATTTTTACCACTCTAAGCAGTATCACATCTTCATTTCATCCACAAAGAGGGATGAAATTATAAAAAGTAACTATTGATTTGAGAAACCTGAGTACATTATATTTATAAAACTTTGAAATATATTCCTGTTTTTCTCTGGAATAACTCCTTTATGGTTAATAGTTGAAATAGGTTGTATACTGTGCCTTATTATTTCAGACAGATTAAACAAATTTGACTAATGAAAATATTTTATTTGAAATTCTGTGAATAGTAGGTGGCCAGCACATTTTAATGGAAGATTAGAGAATCAATAGTTATATATTTGTATGTATCTAATTACAATCTTAACCATGAAGGAATAATTTTTAAATAAATTGATTAGAGGTAAATGAATGCATTG
Organism: Dinomys branickii; assembly: GCA_004027595.1. Classification (NCBI taxonomy): domain Eukaryota; kingdom Metazoa; phylum Chordata; class Mammalia; order Rodentia; family Dinomyidae; genus Dinomys; species Dinomys branickii. The sequence continues at coordinate 11,508 of PVLD010023633.1, read as the reverse complement.
AAAGACAAATTTGTAGTTTCTAAGTGGGAAAATTAAACTGAAGAGTTTAACCAAGTGTTTAGACAATCCAAAAGAAAAAGGAATACACCAATCATCTTTACATATTGCATGCTGCTCTATAATTACATAGGTTTATTACCTATATTGATCAAATTTGACATGATTCTTCTGCATTCCTCTTCAATTTGAGTGTGTAAGATATCTTTCCTGAAGAGAGTAATTTTATCATTTTCCTTCATTTAGTTGAATCTATTACCTATTATGTGTTGTTTAGTGATGCAAAAATTGGTTAAAGCATGGTTATTTCACATGCTCAAATCTACTGATTCCAAAAAGAAATAAAAGAAAAAACCTTTTGAGTGTACATGACTGTTTTTGTCCTTTCTTATACCTTGTACCTAATTTTCTTATAGTAGATTATTGACTCAAAATAACTACTTATTTGTCAATCACAAATAGTCACTTCTAAGTGAGCTGTGGAGAATGTGAAACAGATTTGCATGTAAGCAAAAATAAGCAAAGAGTTTGCTCTTATTATTTTTGATAGAAAACACTAATTGTCAAGTGCTTAAAGGAAGGAAAATGTGCACATCTTTCATATTTACACTCACGTGAAGTTTAGAAGAAAAATATAGAGCTACAGAAAATTGTGCTTGTTTACTTAAACTCAATGGAAGAATTTATAGAAGTTTAATATCTAGAACATCTTATTTAAATGAAATATTTATGGAAAGATTATTTTAAGTTTTAGCTACAGAGAAAATACTCCTTAATTATAAAAAGAAAAGAAAATTCCAATGCTAGAAAATTTAAAGGTACTGACAATTTAAACTTTTATGCAGAACTACATCCCAAGACATTTTTAATTATTTATTTATTTATTTTTGTCTAAAAGATGATGCTTACGTTTTATTGTTGGAGGAAACTGAAAAAAATCATGAAACATCTGATGTTGAGTTAGGGTTGGAATTATTGTTTTTTTAAAATGTATTTGTGCTTCAATGTATCGTATTTGCTAATTCATGTATTAAAGATATATATGAAAACTGATTATTTAGTTTTTGACTGATAAATCTATGCTTTTTAAGTATCATTACCATTTCTTTGAGTGAATTATTCAGCAGATGGCTTATTGCTACTTTGATTTCAATGTTTAGAAATCTAAAGCACTTAATTATTAAGACTGATAAACATAAATTTCGCTTATTTTTCTCCTATTCCACTTTTGATGGCCTATTCTTTTTATTTTATTTTGTGCCAAAAATTAAGCAGCATTTATTAGCATATCCTTAGCTATATGCTTTCTACAGATTGATTTTCAAAATGATTTTTAAGAACTTGTCTGTTATTTATGTCTGTAATTATCACTTTAGACATCTCCGTAAATATTTATTTCCCTATCAATTAAATTATGTTTCACAGGAAATTATGTGACAAATAATTAACATGTACATGGCCTGTAAATTTTGCCATTTTAAGGAGAAAACTGCATGTGGATATTTATCTTAGAAACCTCTTGTTGATGCACAAGTATTTCTAATAACATGTTTATCATAGATCACATTACTTTTACAGACTCTTTAACATTCACGATGTATTTACAAGATCTTAATAGGTCTGATGATTTTGAGTAATAAATTAGGTAAACTTGAATTTCCGAAAAATAAATCATAAGTCTAGTAAATATTTACATGTATAATCTAATCAATAAAGCTCTATAATCCAAAGTAATAAACATGCTGCAAGAAAGTAGAAGTTACAACGTAATTAGAATTTCCTATAACTGTGATATTCTCATTTTAGAAAGTTAAGTCTACCTTAGAACAGGTAAAACTCATGCCACCCTTTCCACACAATTATGTGCATTTTGAATAATGACACAATTCTTGATTGTTGTTTCTTTTGCTTTATTTTATAAAATGGATGATACGGAAAATAATTTACCAACATAAAGATTTTGCATGTTATTACATTATTGTTTCGGTTTGTATTAGTTACTTTATCAATTATCGGTTCCACACACAGACATCCATTACAACATTCTTGAAAGTATAAGTCAGTCCTTTACACTCCTGTCTTGTTTACTTTTCTCTTGTTGCTGGGGCAAAATACCTGATGCCCAGAATTAAGGAAGGAAAGGTTTATTTAGCTCACTGTTCATGGAAGTTTCAGTCCATTCTACACTGGCTCCAAGGCAGAGTAGCACATGGCAGAGGGCAACAGTTCGTGACAACGGAAAATAACAAAAGCAGTAAAAGCAAAGAAGGAAGAGCATCAAAGAGCAAGCCTCTTTCCTCCCTTGTGTTGTAAGCAGGCTATCCACCCCGGGGGGCGGGGGCGGGCGTGAGGCACTCACACCCAATATCCCAGCATTGGACCATGAATCAATCCTAAACGCTAAAAGTCTACTAATGACTGCACGAGGCCTCTGGAGCACATCTTGACACAAACCATAGCAATTCCCAATAAAATTACATATTGTACTAAGCTTCCTTATTTTACTATTTTTGTTTTGTGAAATATAAATCTTAAATTGCCTAACATGTACTATGTTTATTTCAATTCCCACAATTTTAATATAGAATTCTTCACAGTATGAAAACTTTATCTGGCTTCCTTTCAATGGGCATAGGTTAGAAACCTTGTAAGATGTGTGAATATCAAAAGACTTCACAGATGTGAAGATCTAAGAAGCATGAGCAAGGTGGAGTGCCGGAGGTATAGTGGAAACAATTTGATCTCGTTGGTGGTGATACATGCAAACCCCAGCTCCAGGGAACATTGCTTGCAGACAGCTCATCCCTCTCAGTGAGATATTCTCTAAGTTAAAGGGCCCACTTATCTGAACGTTAGACCCCGTGGTGTGCTAGAGTGAGCTCTCAGTAATTAAGATCAAATTTTTTTGTTTCTTATTTAATTTTTTAAATTTTTATTAGTTCACGTTTGCAGGATAAAATGATTACATTTATTATGGGGAGTGGGTAAATGTACATAACATGCCTTAACTTTTCTTCATGTGCCCTCCATTCCTCAACTTCACCTACCCACCTTTTCTTTTTCTTTTCATTTTTTTCATCTCTTAAATATTGAAAACATTTTGCTGATCTATTGTTAACTGGCAGCAGCTTTAAATCAGCCGTATAAGCCACAGTTATTTCTTTTTTCCTCTTCCTCCTGCTCCTTCTTCTGATTCTCTTTCTCCTCTCTTCCTCCCACTCATTCTCTTAAGTCTTCCCTTATTCTCTCAAATACCTCATATAACACAGGGTTCTTCAAAAAGTTTGCACAAGGTATATGGGGTAAATATATCTCATTTTAGTGCAACTATGAACACCCATTGGACTTCTGTCTTCCCTTCTGGATCAGTCAAATGTTTATTTGCCCCAAATTTTTAGTCAGTCTCTTGATCTGATTAATCTTACGTATTTTCAGGACACACACAATAAATTTTCTTCACGCAGTTTACTTTTAAATGTTTCTTTCCCAGGAAAAGAACATTTGTGGCACCAGAAGTGAAAAAAGAAAAAAAAAAAAATGATTACCTTGAAATATAGATCCCAGTGGTTTTCTCATCTACTAAGATGCTGTTGTGTGTGCTAAGCAGTGATTACAGTTTGTTTAACTTGTTAGCACAAAGTCTTTCCTTCAAATATATCCTCATGTATAACAGTACATTTTTTTAGATGTACTTTCAACATAACCTTACTTTTGATTATTTTAATTAGTTTTGCAGCTCAACTCTTTTTAAACACTTCTACTTTTATTACAGGCTTCATATTTGAAATTTTAAAAAGCATTTCTGTATTTTTATATATTTGTGTTGTTTTCAAGTCCATTAGATATAATTTAACTTTTTTTGCAATTTCAAAATTATTACAATATTTCTATTTTAGTTTTCTAGTTATTGTGCTGCTACACTGAGACAGCAAATTATGAACCTAAAGAATGGTCTATTGCTGAAATCTACATGGATAAAAATAAATGCAAGTTACTTTCTTGTTTTGGTCATACTTTGATGTGGGTTTCTATTTGACTTTGATTTATTCAGGTTGCAAAAATAGATTAAATGTATTCTACAGTATGCACTTGACCAGTTTCAGAGTTGCTGAGGGGATTACTAAAGCATACTTCATATTTTTCCTGGGTGGGTCACGGAGGTTGTCTACATCTGATTCCTGGTCCTTACCGTTCTGGCACTGTTCCCCACATCTGTTCTCTTCACCACAAAATAAGCAGCTTTGTCTGCCAAGCCATTCTGGCGTTATGTTCCTGTCTTGGATCAGCAGATTATGGACTGAAACCTCTGTCACTGTGGCCAACATTAAATTACTCCTCCTTTGAGATGGGGTGTCAAGTATTTTGTGCTAGGGGCAGGAACACTCACTCAAAATATATAATTAGCTTGATGCCTTACGGTCATGTTCAATCCAATCCAGGGCCACCCTATTTTGCCAAGGCTGAGCGATGGTGCTAATAAACCGGGTGGCATGCAGGTAGCCAGGCTTTCTAGAAGCTGCCAGTGCGGATCCCAGCGCAGCACCCTCAGTCATCTCCTGTGACTTTCCAGGACTATGCATTATGCAAACTTTATTTGTCCAACCCTTTCAGCTTTCAGTGCTGAGGAATACCTCACAATGTATTGTTTATTAGTTATCCATTGACAGTTTAATAGGAATCTTAACAATTTATTCACAAAAGTCGTAAAGAATAATGTCTACTTTCAACCCTGATATTAATGCTTTGGAATTTGAAATATACAGGTTATTGCCAAAGAGGTAAAAAATTCTCAATGATAAAATATATGAACAAAAGTAATTTATATTTGATATAAACTACAATTTCATATATTGAATAGTGACTGAGTTATAGGGATATTTTTAAAATGTAGTACATTAGTAGAATTATGGGTTACCTAGCCATTTAGTGCTCATTCACTTTACTAGGAGGCATAAATGATGTGGACCTATTGAATAAAGGGTCATCATGCTAAAATCACTAATTAATAATATGTAATTGAACTCAAGATAAGGTCCCAAACTTAAATTTTAATCAGCTGAGTTTTATAACTACAATAAAGCTATACAAGATATAATCATATGTACCTATATGTATATATGTGTGTAATAAATTGAATGTATAATATGCCTTGATCGCTAACTTTGAGGTTCAAATGTATGTACAATCAGTCTATTCTTTAAAATCTATGTAGAACAGGTGACTACATATTAGGTATAATCATTATAAGAATTCCATACATTGCTGAATGTATTACTAATTTGCAGGGATAATACTATAAGGAAAATAAAAAACATACTGTGAGGAAATTATATGTTCAATAACGTGGTTTAAAAGTGATAGCTGGAAACTGAACAGTATATTACTATTTTAAAAATGGAATAGCTTGAAATGAAAACTGCTTCATCTTGCAAAATGCTACTGCTACTACTAAACCTAGTAACAAACTGTCTTCATATGACTACAAAAAATAGAAAATTATGCAGAAAAATTTTATATACATAAAACAGTAAAATTAAGAATATATTTTCTGGCAGCCCTGTAAAGAATATATCCCAATTTGGGCAGGCAGACCATTTATTCCAGGTCACTGAAGTGCTATTTGGCACATTACAGCATTAGTCTGGGACCCATAAATCCTAAAACACTTAACGCAGCTTTCCAAATTGCCTGTCATCCAATTCAAGCACTGGATAAAAATACATTGGCTTCATTTCTGTTTGTGAGTTTTCTCCGAAAGATAAAATTTTGGTGTCATGTGTCAATGCACATTTTAAACTGATACCTATATTTTCATAAAAGAAAAAAAATAAGGAAATAAGATTGTGCATAGGTTGTAGTATCAGAAGAACTAGGGTAAAAATGTACATCAGATTTTAGGTCAATAACATGACAGTTATTACATGCTCTAATAAATGTAGTCCATGTCATGGTATATCCCAATAATTTAAACAATGAAATCACAGTTCAGAACAACATAGTACCTCTATACATAAAATAGTGTGATGGAGATGATCATGGCCTTTCAAACATGTCACAAAATATATACATAGTTCCTATAGAGATTATTACAGTTATTCTTTGATTAATTGTGTTGATATATATTTTAAATACACTTTAACTTAATACTGCCTATCTTGAAAATGAGTTTTTGTAGAAGGATCAATATTTCATAATTATTGTTTAATTTTGGTTGATTTATTTATTCCTGCGGGAAAATTTCACCCAAAAAATTGATTTGTGACATAATCAACTGCATCCCTCAAAACTGTTCCACATGTAGTCATAAGTGAAAATTTCACTTCATGGATTCTTCCCTGGGCTTCTCATGTATTTTTTTCAAACAATCAATTCTAAAACTTGTCCAATCTTCTCTAAGTTTATCATTATCTTTTGTAGCATTTAGGAATAGAGTGGTATTGTTAATGCATAAATGCATTTTCCTCTAAGCAGTGCTACATAGACAATAGTCTCCTTAAGATAGCTTTTAAATATCTATGTGCCATTTATCCTAAATCAAATTGATTTGTATAGAAAAATCACAGTTTTCAACATGCATGATGAAAATCCTCTCGTCTGTTGTACAATTTTCAAAATCATTGTGATGACTTTTCATCATATGGATTTCTCCAGAGCAACAGGATATTTTATGGTGCTGATGATGGCACCAGCACCCCAGCTGGGTCTTCCTTTATCAGTAAATCCAGTCTTCAAACCAAGAATGCTACTGAACCCAAACAGTGGATCAATCCAGTATCACACAGCTGTGACTCAGTCACTTCCCCAAACCCCACCTACGAGAGCTGGAGGCCTTTGGGAGCCATCTTGATGTGAACTGAAACAGTACCGCAAAGATTTTCATTACAAAAGGACAGCTGAGAGTGGACCTGAAAAAAACATCCAATAATATGGCCCTGGGATTATGTGTTGTATGACTGACCCTAATATAGTAGGAAACAAAATATAGACCAAATCAGAAGGACTCCTCAGCAAAGGAGGTATGAAATAGGATTAGAGAAGAAAATATTTTCATAATTTTGTAAAACTGCCATAAAGAAAGAAGTTATTAAGCTGTCAATCAAATGGGCAGATTTAAACACATAGCTTTATTTTGCCTTTGTGTTCACTAAGCAGATACTAAGACTTAATTTTTTTCTTTTTTCTTTTTCGGTACCAGGAGTCAAACTCAGAACCTGGCACTTGCCAGGCAGGTGCTTGTGTCACTGAGCTATATCCCTGGCCCAAGACTTAATTGTTTTCTAGAAGCCTTTACTAAGCAAAACATGAAGAACATCTCAATAAAAGCATCATTTCATCAATTATATAAGATGGCTAGCCACTTTTGCATTACTTATAAAAAATGCTTGAGATAGCTTTAAAAGTGGAAAAATCTATTTTGGTTCATAGTTTTGGAGGCTCAGTCCACGCCTTGTTGCTCTGTTGCTTTTTATCTGTAGCCAGGCCACACATCGTGGAGGAGTGTAGCAGAAACCCTGCGCGCATCACGGCCACACATCATGGAGGAGTGTAGCAGAAACCCTGCGCGCATCACGGCCACACATCGTGGAGGAGTGTAGCAGAAACCCTGCGCGCATCACGGCCACACATCGTGGAGGAGTGTAGCAGAAACCCTGCGCGCATCACGGCCACACATCGTGGTGGAGTGTAGCAGAAACCCTGCGCGCATCACGGCCACACATTGTGGAGGAGTGTAGCAGACACCCTGCGCGCATCACGGCCACACATCATGGTGGAGTGTAGCAGAAACCCTGCACACATCATGGCTGGGGACAAAGTGGAGACACCAGGGTCCTGAAGACTTCTTTGAGGACATGACCACAAAGATTTAAGATGTCCCATTAGGTTCCACTTCCCAAAGACTGTTCCGCTTCTCAACAAGTGTACTGTAGTGATTGAGGGTTTAGACCATGGGCCTTTGTGGGACACTGCAGATCTAAACTATAGAAAAATCTTGTGTGTAGTTTTAGGCAGTAGATACACATATCTGAGTTCACGAACAAGATATTGCAAACAGAGAACACATGTTCCCCCCACTTACTGAAATGCCCATTTATTACTGTACATACTTAGTTTGTAACTATTTGTGACGTATCATCTTTTATTATGTCGATTCTTTGAAAATCTTCCTTAAGGGAAGATGAATCACTAAGCTGAATTTACATTTCTTGAGGTTAACTGGATTGAGAGTAAAGATCTATAGCTAAACTAATTGGTTAATGCTACCACTTTGGACACTTGGATCTTTTAAAGTGACTGGCAATGTCATTGTGTTTTCTTTATTTTCAAAATGCTGCAAGACATAATATTGGAAGTTGTGCAAGTACACTGGGAACAAAGAGAATCCTGAGACAGCTCAGTATGAACCCTTAAGAATACTTGTAATATGAAGAATTATTTGAATAGAAGAAAAGGAGCATCCTAATTGCTTTAAGTGGCAAATGAGCATTATATGAGAGTGCTAATTAATTGATTAGCATAGGGAGAAAGGCAGAAAAAAGGAATCAGGGAGTAATGAGTAAAGTACAATCATATTTGACTACTGCTTTCAAGTCATCTGGAATTAATGGGTCTGAGTAACTGCACATTTTTTCTCTGTGCTCAGTCACACTGTGAAACTCTCTACATAGATATGCATACACACACAACTCAGAATTCTTAGTTTGGAAAAACTATCTAATGTATTTCAGTTAAGAGAAGAAAGGAAGCAAATACTTACAAATAATAAATGAGTTAAGAAATACTTTGTAGCTTATTTTCCAGTAGAATTGTAACTGAGAAGGTATGCCTGTAAATACAAGCCATGCCTTTTAATTGTACAAAGATGATTGCCAAGTGAAAATACCTGCTTTATTTTTCCAAGCCTCTTTGCTCAGTGTGACAGTAAGTTTCCCATGGCAGTGACAAAACATTTGAGTTCACTTCAAAGGAGGAAAAGTTTTGTTTGATTCTTTTCTCAGTCTGTTCACTTTCCTTCACTATGATAAAATACCTGAGCTAAATAATTTAAAAATAGAAAACATAATTTTTTTCATATTTTCAGAGATTTCAGTTCATGGATGCTTGGCTGCCTGGCTTTGGACGCTGATTACACAGAATGTCATGCAAGTCCATGGATGAGCTCAGGCTGGAGCCGGTCGTTCAACCAATGGAGGACAAGAAGGGAACAGCTGAGGTCTCAGTATGCCGTCATGGACATGCCCCAACATGTTCCAACATAAGAACGGTGGGGATGTTTAAGGTAAAATTCGGAACATTTGAGTAAGTTATCTCATTACATACATAAATTCAGTTCTCACTATACTTTGGTTCTTGCTGTACAATAAAGATAATACAAATTTCTTCATACTAAAATTTATTTGATTGCATCCAAAATTTGCTTAGCTTCAGCTCTGAGGCTAGTTTTGATAGGGTAGATTAGAAACAGTATATTTATACCTGTTACATAAACATTTTATAAAAAGTAATTTCTAGTATCTCATATAAATTTTAGCTGGAAATATAACTTTAATAATACATATGTAGGGCTGGAGGTACAGCTCAGTGGGCTAAGTGCTTGCCGCTAATCACTAGGGCCCTGAGTTCGATCCCCGGTCCCGGAAAAAAAAAAAATAATAATACATATGTATGCCATTGGTTTCCACTTTAAAAAACAATATTTTATGAAACATGTTACATAAAGCTATTTCAGGAGCTTAGACTTAAATGTTCCTTTGTATTTTAAAGAGATTCAGAAATTGAAGAAAAATTGCTGCTCTAAAGATTACAACACTGTCGGGAAAAGCTGTGAACTACCTCAATGATTATTTACATTTTTTTAGGACAGAAGAAGGCCCCCTTTAGCACTATGATAGATGATAAGTTTGGAATTTATCGTGAGCTTTTAATGTCAGCTGAAAATCATTCAGGAAAATAAAAGTTTGTAATAGTAAAAAAATCCAATTATTGAATATCAGTAGTGGAAATAGTATGTGGAAAATGGTTGAGAAAAGTTTAGTATTATGTGGGTGAGAAGGTATCTTTTGTGCATTCTATTAATCAAGAAAAAGCTTTTTTTTCTTCTGGCTTTCCTAAGAATCAGAAAAATTACATTAAATTGTTTTTGGCCATTGGATAATAAGCCACACATTTGTACCCAGGAGCAACTGTAACGGATGAGAAAAGCCCAGGGATTGCTTCAGTGTAGTAATCGTGGCTAATTTCCACGGAGTAGAAAAGGGGGACGAAACACAAACCTTCCAACAGGCTTCACAAGCTGAGAAGTTCATAGCGGCCTGGGAAGTGGGAATCGCGAGGAATAAGTAGAAAGTGAGAAATGCACAGCACAGAGGGCTCTCTCAGGTATCTGGAAGAATTGTAAATGATATTTCACTTCATAAACAACACCACAGATCACATACCTATAAGGATGACTACAAACGCCACAAAAGATAACAGGAAAATAACTTTCAAATCCTGTATATGGAAAGGTTCAGTTTGTTTCCTTTCAAATAAACACACAGAAGCAAGGTTTTGGAGAGGGAAAACAAATTTACTTTCTATATAGTATTTATTTTTTAGATTAGTATAAAATATTTTCTAGCCCCTGTCATTTTTAAGAACACCCTGTTCTCATTTACCTATCTTAGTACGTTTTGTTCTCTAGGTTTCTTTTGTAGATCGTCCATTTTTCAAAGAACTCATTAATTATACTTGTTGAGATTACTGTAAAACAGACCATGGTTTCAAGCAAGGCTAAATCACAGTGATCAAATTGGGACTGATAAAGTATTGACAGCATATATTTTCCAATAAACATATTCTATATGTTTTTTGTTTTTATTTACGATACAATGATATAAATGAAAACAATTTTATAAAAATTATTATATAAGTAACATTTAGGGAAATTTTCCAAAAACTTTAGCTGAACCATGACACGCCTTCATCTTTATCATTTCTCATTCACAGAGTGGCCCTTGTTAGTTTTCACTTTGCATATTTACCATCACTTTTTCTGATTATAGTTTCATAGAGTTATGGGTTAATTTTTTTCAGGATGAGGCATTACCTTTTGATATTTGCTAAGTGGTCATAAAGATACTGTAAATTTCTGTCACATGATCCTATCATACATTTATGTACACATTTTAGATAAATCAAACTTAACTCTCTGCTTCTAATGTGTTACTGACAGTTGTGATAGCATTTATGCCTTACATTTTATTTTCTCTAAAAGTGATGAGTGCTTTTTCTTGAGTAGATTGTAGTATGTTTCTATTATTTATCTTTTGAAATTGTTTTTTTTTTATTTTAGAAACATAAAAGTACAAAAACATATTGACAAACAGACACCCATTATCATAGAAAATAGTACAATCACAACTAATCTATAGACAAGGTGATATGGTCTCAACAGTAGTTGTTGCTTTATCCATTGATATCTTCGAATTGTAGATGTATGGACCCATATACAGACATGCAAATTTAGTCAGA
>PVLD010023632.1:0-27037 GCA_004027595.1 Dinomys branickii | reverse complement strand
TTCCTTCATGCTGTCTGCACTTCATATTAACTCTTTATTCCTCGAGCTTTCCCTCTTTCTGTCCTTGGAGTGCAGTTTTCTCTTTCTGACACTTAACTCTTCTCACTCTCAGAGTCATAGAAAGGATACTTTTTCATTGTAGTGCTGGCAACTGAACCCAGGGCCTTTATATTGAGAAAAATTCCCGACACTTTTTAAAATTGTATTTGAGACATAGTCTTGCTAAGTCACTATGTTGTCCTGGCTTGGATCAAACTTTAAATCTTCCTGCCTCAGTCTCTTAGAGTTCTGGGATTAGAGACATGTACTACTGCATCCAGCAATGTAAAGATATGTTTAGTTTTCAGTCTTATCTGTAAATCCAATAGTGTCTGTTAAAATCAAATCAGGTAATAAATTTTTTATTCTTTCATTTTGGACTAGATTGAATCCACGAGTGAATTAAAATACATTTTAGGACCTGTGGCAAGATGGCCAGAGTTTGGCTACTGCATTCCCTGCAGCCAGGATCCAACGGGCTCCCCGCTTCCTCCACCGCCCAGAGCCAGGTGAAGCACAGGAAGAGTTCTGGAGATCAGCTCTTTCTTCCTTCCATTAGGCAGGACCCTACAGACACCTGCACGCTAGTGACACAGTAGGAGCCCCAGCGAGGGCACACACAGTGTACAGGTGGGATGGGTGGTGTGAGATGACCTGAAGCAACAGTAACAATACCAGCCAGCAGGTAAACTGGGACTGAGCAGTCATGTACGGCAACAGCAAGGGAGAGCACCAGCCCGTATTGCAGCATCCCATCCCACCCTGCAGCAAACAGCCTGGGAGGACAGAGATTTGCCAATGGAAGAGGAACACACATCTGAGCAAGGATCAGGAGGTGTCAGTTGTACATGGGAATGGGGATAGCCGCATGTCTCCGTCTGAAAACAGGACAGCAATGGGAGAGAAACAGGGTAAGGATTGGGAGGCCACTAAGGGACACACAGGAAGTACTGGCTGGAAATTCTGGCCCCGGGGCCCCACATCCGCAGGCCAAGATCAGCCTCAAATATAGCACACACCCCACTGCAACTTGGCAGTGTTATCTAGTAGTTTTGGGGTCTTGGTGAACATTAGAGGAACTTTGTATTTATTTTATTTTATTTATATTTCTTCTCTTTGCTAGTTTGTTTCCTTATCCTTTTTTTTTTTTTTTTTGGTCTTTGACATATTTTTGTTCCAGTCAATCCACCTTCTTTCCACCTCTCCTCAACTTACCTCTTTGACTTAGTCATATTTTCATGAGTGAATAGTCTCTCGAATTTTTCTGCTCAGCTTCAGTAATCCCTTGCTCATTCCTTCATTACCTTTCTGCCCTCTTCGCTCGTCTCCTAAAGCTTATGTGATTATCTTTTGTCCTTTAGCCTAGCTTCTGCTTTATTTCTTTTCAGTTATCTCGGTATTATACACTATATTTCTTAAATTTCCCCACTACAGGGTAAAACCACTCTGCCAAGGGGAAACATTTTGCATACTAGCTCCCAATTTATGCACAGTTTGGTGATGTAACTGTAGATTTTGCTTTGATGGTTTAAAGTATAAAATTAATAGTTACCAGTCTGCCAGTTTCCACATTGTGTTCGAGGCTATTGTTATTGCTAACAGTTCTACATTATCCAGGATGTCATCACTGTTGTAATCAGTTCTCTTCACTTCTGTAACAATCCTGGGAAGCTCCGGGGTAATAAGCTCACAATGTCCCAGCACCAAAGAACTAGGGACTGAGCCAAATACATATCAGCATCTCAGTTTTAATTCATTTGGAGGACAGGATCTTGGGATAGACATAAAAAGGAACCTGCTACACACAGAGGACATCCATGAAAAATAGACTTTTCCTAGAGAAGCCAAGATACTTGTGATACAGCCACCTACTAAAAAAACTTAATGGGATCACACAGAAGATAAAATAAATTATCTGAAATAGAAAAATGACAAGATACAAAATCTAAATGCAACCTCAGACGTCCAGCCCACCTAGCACAAGTCCAGGAGACAATGAAATAGAGGAAAATGGAAGACACGCATGTGAAATTTCTCAAAGGACAGCGGCTGAAGCAAAGAAATGAATCTATGAGGGGGCAGAGGAAATCAGGTCAGAAATAATCTCTCAGGTTAAAAAAAAGAAATGAGAATAATAACAAAGGAATTTCATAACACATTTATAACAGATACAGATAAAAAAAGCAGAGGACCATAGGAAAAGGGTAGAAACTGTGAATAATCGATACAGGAAAGAACGAGAACGCGCTAAATGGATTGAAACAGATACCCAGGGTATTAAAATTCCACTGAAAGCTGGAAAAACCACGTGAATAAAACTGAAAATAGAATTTCAGACCTTGAAGACAGGATCGCAGCTAGTGATCATGAAAGGAGAGATCTCTTCAAAATAACAAGGGATCAGGAAATAACAAATCAACAGCTGCAAAATGATGCAAGGAAAAATAATGTAAGCCTAATATGTGTCAATGAAAAAGCAAGCATCAAAATAAATCACAGAAAAAAGTATCTGTAGAAGTAATAGTACAAAATTTCTCAACGTGGACATAGAATCTGACATATAGTTAAGTGAGGGATATAGAACTCCAATTAGCCATGAAAAAAGTAAATCTACACTCAGGCATGTAATAATGAATATCAGAGAAATTTAGGACAAGAACAGAATATTAAAAGCTGTTAGCAAAAGGAAACAGGTCATCTATAAAGGAAAGCCCATGAGAATCACAGCAGATTTCTCAACACAAGTACTCAAGCCAAGAAGAGCTTGGAGTGAAGTACTTCAAGTCCTGAAAGAGAACAGCTTCCAAACCAGACTGATGTACTCTGCAAAATTAATTTTCAAAATGAATGGAGGAATTAGATACTTCTATGCAAAACAACAACTGAAGAAATAAATGACAACTATATAAACCCAAAAAGGTACAGAAAGATATTCTAGACAGAGATAAAAATGACCAAAATTGCAAGAACAAAAACAGAAAGAGACTATCAGTTAAGGTAAGCAATTAAACAGGGGAAAAGCATGGAAGCAACAGGAGGAAAATAGGACAAAGATAACCCAATACACCTCAGTTATAACCATTAAAGTGAATGGCTTCAAGTCACCAAACAAAAGAAGCAGGCTGAAAGGAGGCAACAAGAAACAAGAACCCACAATATGCTATATAAAGAAACACATTTAACAAAAAAATTCATAGAGTGAAAGTCAAAGGATGGAAAATAATACTCAACACAGCAGAGACCCAGAAAAAAGCAGGGATAGCTATCATGTTTACAGAGAAAGTGAACTTCAAACCAAGACTGATCAAAAGGGATAAAGCAGGTTACTACATACCTGACTTTACATAATTCGAGAGGAAGAGATAACAATCGTAAATATATATACACCAAATATGGTCGCACCCAAGTATATAAGACAAATATTAATAGACATTAAAATTCAAATAAGTAATAACACAATTGTAGTGGGAGAACTTAATACCACACTGTCACCTATAGATAAATCAACCAGACAAAAGATCAACAAATATCAGAACTGAACCAAACTTGTGAACAAATGGATTTTGTAGATGTTTACAGGGTTCCACCCTACAACAGTAGAATACACATTTTAAAAATAATTTTCCTTTAAAGAGTGTGGTAAGAAACAACAACAGCAAAATACCATCACAGACATAAACCAAACAAAGCAAGAACATTAAAAATGATACAGGGTTTCAAAAAACACAATGATAGGAATTTTTTTTTTTTTTTTTGCGATACTGGGGATCGAACTCAGGACCCTGCACTTTCTAGGCAAGCGCTTATTCCACTGAGCTATATCCCCAGCCCAAAATGATAGGAATTAACAGTGGTTGCTATATTACATATTGTTGTCTCCAAATCAGTTACTCAGATTACCAGATATAAGCATGCAAAAGTGGTCAAAATATAAAAAATTTTAAGCGTTAACCGTTCCTTTTAATAAAGTACCAGATATCAGCACTAGAATTATCCCAGCTATCATCTATCTACCTATCTATCTATCGCCTTCCTTCTTTCTTCTTCTTCTTTCCCTCATCCCAGTTATTTTTCCTTTGAGCAATTTCTTTCCCTTTCATAACATCTATATCATGCTTTGGGTTTATTTTAACCTTTCAGGTTCCTACACTGGGGAGACAAAATGTTTACAGATGTGGGTCAATTTATTTCACCTACGAGGATGGTCTCTTGTTGCATCCATTTACCTAAAAAAGCCCCAAGTTTATCTTTTTATAGCTGAGTAATTCTCCATTGTATAAAAATGCCACATCTTTTTTATCCATTCCTCAGCTGATGGGCATTTGGGTTGTTTCCAAGAATTAGCTATGACAAATTGTGCTGCTATAAACATGGGTGCACGTATATCACTGTGGTATAATGCTTTTAATTCTTCGGGGAAAATATCTAGAAGGGGAACATTTGGGTTAAATGGGACTTCTAATCATAGTTTGCTGAGGAATCTCCAAACTGATTTCCACAGTGGTCTCACCAATCTACACTACCACCAGGAGTGGTGAAGAGTTCCTTTTTTCCCTCAGCCTCTCAGCATTTGTTATTGATTGGTTTCTTGATGGTAGCCATTCTTTCTGGGATGAGATGGAATCTCAGTGTTGTTTTAATTTGCATTTCTTGAATAAGTAATGATAGTGAACTTTTTAATGTATTTATTTGCCATTTGTATTTCTTCATGTGAGAAGTGTGTATTCATCTCAGATGCCCATTTTTGGATTGAGTCTTTGAATTTTGGGGGTCTAATGTTCTTTTAAATTCTTTATATATTCTAGATATAAGTCCTTTGTCTGAGGGGAAGTTGGCTAAAATTTCTTGCCACTTTATGGATATTCTTTTTACTCTACTGGTGATTTCTTTTTATGTGCAAACACTTTTCAATAAGATGAGATTCCAGTTGTTGATTCTTTGAAGTATTTCCCATGCAGTTTGCTTTTTGTTCATGAACTCTCTGCCTACCCTTATGTCTTCCGTATTTTTACCTACTTTTGCTCCCAGTAGATTTAGTGTTTGTGCTTTAATATTTGGATCTTGCCTTGGTTACTTTTCTCTCACTGCTAAAAGAAAATACCCAAAGCACAAAATGAAGGAAGGAAAGGTTTTTTTAGCTTACAGTTTGTAGACATTTCAGTCCATACTTGGCTGGCTCAGAGGCAGAGTAGCACATGGCAGAGGACAAATGTTCATAGCAGCAGAGCACAGCAAAAACCACCAGCAAAAGGGAAGAATGGCAGGCAAGCAGCCTCTTTCTACCTCCCTTACATTGTAAACAGGCTACCCACCCAGGGGCCCTGTAGCACTCACATAATCTCCATGCCCTCCTCTTCCACAGGCTCAGGATGTATACAAAGAACCTTGGCTTCCTACTGAGTCACTCAGCCAAACCTCTAGACTCCCCAAGTTGACACAATGTATCAACCATAACAGATCTTAGATCCATTTTGATGTGAGCTTGGTGCATGTTGTCTAGTTTTAGTCTCTGGCATATGGAAAGTCAGTTTTTCCAGCACCGTATATTAACTTTCTTCTAGTGAAAATACTTGGCCCCTTTGTCAAAGATAAGTGGCTGAGTGTGTTTGTAGTTGTGTTTGCATCTTCTAATCTGTTCCATTGACCTTCAGGTCTGTTTTTTTTTACAGTACCATGCTGATTTCATCACAGTAGCTTTGTAGTATAATTTGAAGTCAGGAATTGTGATGCTTCCTGCCTTTTCTTTGTTGCCCAGGATTGCTTTTGTTGCAGAATACACATTCTTTCCCACTATACATGGGACTTCTTCTAACATAGAACATATACTAGCCCATAGAACATGCTTAAGGAAATGCAAAGTGGTTAAAATTATTCCGCGCATATTATTCACCATAGTGAAATGAAATTAGAAATGAATGGCAGAAGAAATGGCAAAACCTCCATAAACACATGGAAATTAAATAATACCCTCCTGAACAACCACTGGGTCAGAGATAAAATTGAAGAAGAAATTAAACAATACCTACAATTAAATGAAAAAGCAGATACAGCATACCTGAACCTGAGAGATGCAATGAAAGCAGTCCTGAGAGGAAATCACATAGCGATGTATTCTAACACCAAGAAAACAGAATGAGCTCCAATAAACAATCTAATTTGCACCTCAAGCTGTTAAAGAAAGAGGAAGACAAGCCCAAAGCCCAAACAAGGGAGGAAATTATGAAGATCGGTGTAGAAATTAACACATTAGAGACTAAGAAAACAATACAAAGAATTGATGAATTGAAAAGTTGGTCCTTTCAAAGAACTAAATTAATAAACACTTAGCCAACCTTATAAGAAAAGGAAAGAAAAGACTCAAATTCGTGCAGTGAGGGACGGAGAAGGTGAGATCAGTACAGATCTTTTGGAAATTCAGGTGATTATCAATACCTGCCTCAAAAATCTTTATTCACGAAAGATGGGAAACACAGAAGAAATGGACAGTTTCCCAGATATGTTTGAATCACCGAAACTAAATCAAGAAGATATAAAAATTCTGAGTAACCCAACATCAGTTAATGAGATTGAAAATACAGTGGAAAACTTACCAGCAAAGAAAAGCCCAGGTCATGATGGATTCAATGCTGAATTCTACCAGAAGCTAAAGTTCAATGCCATTACTACTCAAAATCTTCAATGTAAGTAGAAGGGATGCAAGACTCCCTGACTCAAGCCTGGAGGAAATTATTTCCCTGATACCAAAACCAGAGAGAGACCCAACCCAGAAAGAGAACTACAGAACAAGCTCCCTAATGAATACAGATGAAAAAATCTTTAATAAGGTACTAGCAAATACAATGTAGCATATCATCAAGAAGCTTATAGAGCATGATCATAGTACTTCATCCTAGTAATGCAGGGATGGCTCAACATACAGAAATCAATAAATGTAATACACCATAGCAACACAAAAATCACATGATCATCTCAGTAGATGCAGAAAAAGCTTTTGATAAAGTCCAACGCTTATTTATGATAAAAACCCCACAGAATATTGGCATAGATGGAATTTACTTCAATATGATAAAAACCATCATTGACAAACCAACACCCAACGGCACAGTAAATGATCAAACATCGAAAGCTTTCGCTTTAAAATCAGAAATGAGACAAAGATGTCCAATGTCACCACTCCTATTCCACATAGTTCTAGAAACATTAGTCAGAGCAGTTAGATAAGAAAGAGAAACAAAATGAATAAAAATAGGAAAAGAAGAAGTGAATTTATCATTATTTCCAGATCACCTGATACTCTACAAAGAAGGCCCCAAAAACTCCCCTAAAAGACTCCTGCAGTTAATAACCAAATTCAGTAGCATAGCTGGATACAAAGACAACACTCAAAAATCAATAGCATTCCTGTACACAAACAAACCTCAAACTCACTGAGAGAGAAATTAGGGAAACCACACCCTTTGCAATAGCATCCAAGAAAAAGAAACACTCAGAAATCAATTGAACAAATGTAGTAAATGATCTATATATTCAAAATCACAGTCTATGCAAAAAGGAGATCAAACAGGACACCATACAATAGAAAGGTGTCCTTGCTCGTGGATAGGAAGAGCCGATATAGTGAAAATGGCCATACTCCCAAAATTGTTGTGCAGATTTAGGGCTATCCAAATGAAAATATCATTAGCATACCTTCCAGAACTAGAGAAAATATTCCTAAAATTCATCTGGAAGCAAAATAAACCTAGAGATGTTCCCATGCAGTATTCACATGGCCAAGAGGATGTAATGGAAAAGACATAAGTCCTGGACTCCAATTTAGATACTAATTTTGCCAGGATTCCAGACAGCATTGGGAAAGACGTAGAGAAGGCTTGCCAGTCCACTTACCCGCTTCATGACATCTTTGTCAGAAAAGTAAAAATGCTGAAGAAGCCCAGGTTTGAATTGGGGAAACTCGTGGAGCTTCACGGTGAAGGTAGCAGCTCTGGAAAAGCTACTGGGGATGAGACCGGAGCTAAGGTTGAACGAGCTGATGGACGTGAACCACCGGTCCAGGAGTCTGTTTAAAACCCAGAGTTTTAATAGTGATAAATAAAATCCTATTTCTGATGAAAAAATAAATAAACTTAGAATAGCAAGGGCAATCCTGGGCAACAAAGGCAAGGCAGGAGGCATCATAATCTCTGACTTGAAATTATACTAAAAAGCAAGTGTGATAAAGTCAAGATGATACTAGCTAAAAAACAGATCTGAGGATCAGTGGAACAGATTAGAAGATGTAGCTACAGCTACAAACACACTCAGCCACCTTATCTTTACAAAGGGACCAAATATTTTCACTGGTAGAAAGATAGCCTCTTTAATAAATGATGCTGGAAAAACTGGCTTTCTACATGCTGGAGAATAAAGGTAGACACATGTCTATCAATATGCACTAAACAAACATCAAAATGAATCAGAGATCTAAATATTGAAACAGACACACTAAATCTACTGGAAGAGAAAGTAGGTAGAAATCTTGAAGACGTAGAAATAGGCAGAGTACATGAACAAAAGCAAACTGCATGGGAATGACTTCAAAGAATATACAACTGGGATCTCATCTTATTAAAATGCTTTTGCACATCAAAAATAATAACCAACACAGTGAAAAGACACCCTGCAGTAGCAAAAAATTTTAGTTAACTGTCCTTCAGGCAAAGGACTTCTATCTAGAACGTATAAAGAAGTGAAAAAAATCAGACTCCCAAATTCAAAGACCCAACCTAAAAATGGGCATCTGAGATGAACACATACTTCTCAGATGAAGAAATACAAATGGCAAATAAATATATGAAAAAAATATTCAAAATCATTGGTCATTTGAGAAATGCAAATTAAAACAACACTGAGGTTTCTTGTCACCCCAGAAAGAATGGCTGCCATCAAAAAATCAACCAATAACAAATGCCGGAGGGGCTGTAGGCAAAATGGAACCCTTTCCTATTTTTTGTAGAAATGTAGACTGGTGCGACTGCTGTGGAAATCAGTATGGAGATTCCTCAAAAACTACAAGTAGAGGTCCCATTTCACCCAGCTATTTCCCCTCTGGGAAGAATTAAAAACATACCACCGCATTATATGTGCACCCATGTTTAAAGCAACACAATATGTAGAAGCTAAAACTTGGAAGCAACCCAAATGCCCACCATCTGATGAACGGATAAGAAAAATGTGGTATTTTTATACAATGGAGTACTACTCAGCCACATAGATGGATAAACTTGAGACTTTTTCATTTAAAATGCTTACATGTGTAAACATTGTATTGTCTCCATGGTTTGAGAATTTGAAAGAGTATATAAAGTCTACAATGTACAATAGCTATTGTAAAATGAGAATAAATTATTCAAATGGAAAAAGGAAATAGATGGGGGAAAGGGGAAGGGACAGAATGGAAACGTGAAGGAGTGTCAGGCAGTTGTAGAACTATTATCTCTTAGTTCCTTGAGAAGGGACGTTTATGCTAATATTGATCAGAGAAATTTTTATGCCCATATCTTACGCTCTCAGCAACTTCTTTAAAGATAACAACATGCAATGTATTAACTATTTTATTCTCCTATTATTTTTATGTAAAATTTGTTTTACCTTTTCTCCATAAAGTAAAATAAATGAAATTTGAAAAAAATGCATTTGTAGCATGCTAGTAGGATAACCCTTTAGGATTACAGCAAACTTTTCAACACAAATTTTACAGGCTAGTGATCTTGGGGTGCAACATTTCAAGCCTTAAATGAAAACATCTTACAACCCACTAATACGTCCTGCAAGTCTATCTTTCGGAATTAATGGAGAAAGAAGAACCTTCTGTGACAAAGAACATCTCAAGAGATACATAAGCACCAAGCCAGCACTCTGAAAAGTACTCAACAGAATTATAAACAGTCAATGAAGCCACAAAGTTAGATGGGATGCACAAGACAAGTGGTTACCATGTTCCCATCAGTGTGGCCACCAGCAGGAATGTTCCACTGAGCTGCACGTACCACTGGTGGTAGAAATGCATCTGACCACTTTTATGGGTCTTTTTAATAATAAATTCAATTAAAAATCTGTAAGTGGAACAAATATCTTTAATTGCTTGAATTTGAATTATTTGCTCATATATATGTATATATATACACACATATATAAACACTATTCATACCAATTAAAATTATTATAATAATCAACAAATTCATTTAAGTTAAAGAAGTTTATTTACATTTGTGAATCTACCTAAAGCATTTTAAACCTGAAGGTGGCTGACCTATGTAAAGCGTGCAAAACCCCACATCCCATTCAGCTTTTTTGTGTCCACAGCTGCTCTCCTTTTTTCAGATAGTCATGCATTTACCACTAATGGTTTTGGCTGGCAGGAAGATTGAATTCAAATCAGAGCCACTCAGCAGTGAAACATACAAATTATGATACCGTTGTGAACAGGTTAAGCAAAGAGGAAATAATGCAGTCAACAGCAGAAAAAAAATGCAATGGCAGTCATAAATCAACACACTCTTCAGTAATAACTCTCAATACAAATGGCCTCCACGCCCCAATTAAAGCCACAGATTGGCGGACCGTGTCAAAAAACAAGATGTAATGTTCTGTTGCATTCAAGAGACACATTAATCGAAAAAGAAATTCAGGGACTGAAAATCAAAGGGTGGAAAATATTCCATGTGCCAAGCCCTGAAAGCATTAAGGGGCAGGAGTATTTTCCTCAAAGTAAACTTCAAGCCAAAGCTGATCAGAAGAGACAAATAAGGTAACGAAATATTAGTGGAGCAATTCAGTAGGAACGTAACCAAAGTAAACATGTACATACCCAATATGGGTCCGTCTAACTTCTTAGAACAAGCTGCTGGGCACAAGAAGATCAAACAGGCTCCAGTACAGTCACACTGGTTGACCTCAACACCACTGTTTCACAAAGAGAGAGACTAACTAAACAAAAAAATTAATAAAGAAATATTAGCTGAACCATATCGTCAAGCAAATGGACTTAAATATCCACAGAAAGTTCTACCCTACTACAACATAACACGTGCATTCTTCTCGGCAGCATAGGTGACTTTCTTCAAAATACACCACATTCCAGTTCCTAAAACCTATTTAAATAGATGCAAAGGCATCAAAACTCATCCTATGATTTTCATCAGATCATAGTGTATTGCAACTATAAATCAATTTCCAAAAAATCCGCAAAAATATATAAACCTTCAGATATTAAGTAACACGTTCTAGAATATCAGTGGATCACAGAAGTCAAGGCTATTGCTTTACTGAAAGGAAGAGTTAATGATTAATTATTTGATCAATCTTGCACATCTCTACTTGTTCTTGCCGGAGTCCAGCTCCGACCTTGGGAATAGGGTGAGGGGAGAGGGAATGAACCAAAGAAAGAAAGGGTCAGGGGGACTGGTGAAGGTAACCAGCAGTTTCATTTATTGAGTAAAGCACTTAAAGTACAGGTTTGTCAGGCAGGCTGCCAGACCCTTGCCCTAGATACAGCTCCAAGGTTTCTGTTTCTGTTGCAATGGTTGCTAAGGTATATAATGACCTGTTCAGGACCACTGCCTTTACAGATTGCTTTCCCACAGGTCAGTCCATTACTCTTCTTCTTACAAGGAAGTCATACTCATTGCCATGGGGAGGTGTTGTCCACACTGGTCTGGTCCCCAACATCTCCTGAGAAACCATTTTGATATCAATATGTAATACAACAACCATTGATAATTTCCTACTACTTTATCTGCTTGTATTGTTCTTGTGCTGTCTTGTAAATGGATGTCTGTCTGTTAATATGTTTTCCTTCTTTTATTTTTAAAATAAATTTTAAAAAACAAAAGAAATCAAGGAATAAATTAAACAGTTTTAAAACCTAATGATAATGCCAGATCAACACATCAGAACCATTGGGATACAATGAAAATAATCCTAAGTGGGAAATGTACTGGTGTGAGTTTTCATATTAAAAAAACTAAACTCAAATAAGTAAATTAATGATGGACTTTAAGAAATTAGCAGATCAAGAACAGTCAAAACCCAAACCTAGTATAAAGAGGAAAACCATACAGATCAGAGCAGAAATTAATGAAGTTGAGACTTTAAAAATCTACAAAGACTTAATGAAGAACTATTTTACTGAAAGAATAAATGAAATAGACAAGCTGTTAGCCAAACCTACCAACATAAGGAAAGATAAGCCCCACATGAATGCAATTAGGAATGAAAAAGTTGCAGTCACAAGGGACACTGCCAAAATCCAGAATTTCCTTAATAGCTAATATGAAACACTGTACTCTAATAAAGTGGACAAACTTGAAGAAATTAAAATTCCTAGCCACAGAAATTACCAAAACCAAGAAGACATAAAAAACTGAATCAGTCTAATCACACAACATTTAGGTAGTAATAACAAAAACCCTACTAAGAAAAGTCCAGAAACTGGTGGACTCTCTGCTGAATGTTATGACACCTTCAGAGAGGATACCATGCCAATACTCCTCAAACTCATCAATGAAATTGCAAGGGAAGAAGCACTTCCCAGTCCATTCATGGAAGCTAGTAGTATCCCATTCTGAAACCAGACATGGACCCAACCAAAAATCAAACAAATAAACAATGGGACAACAGGAACAAAAACTAAAGGCCAATCTCTTTAATGAACGTGGATACAAGCAAAAGTCCTCAGCAGGTCACTGGCAAATAGAATGCAAGAAATCATCCCAAAGATCACAGGTTTCACCTCAGGAATGCAGGGAGGGTTCAACATATGGAAATCAATAAATGTAGTACACCACATAACGGAAGCAAGAAGAAAAATCAGAGGATGCAGAAAAAGTTTATGATAAAATCCAACAACTAGCCAGGAGGCATGGTGGTCACGCCTGTAATCCCAGCACTCAGAAGGCTGAGGCAGAAGGATCACTGTAAGTTTGAGCAAACCACTACATAATGAGTTCAAGGCTACCTAGAATATATAGTGAGATCCTGTCTCAAAAAGAAACAAATAAACAAATAAATAATAAATATCCAACAGCTATGATAAAAACCCTAAAGAACACTGGTATGGAAGGACCTTATCTCAATCTGATAAAATCCATTTATGATGAACATACCACCAAAATCATGCTAAGTAGGAGAAAAACTAAAAGGCATTCCCTCAGGAACAAGACAAGGATCCCCACTATGATCACTCCTATTCAATATAGTGCTCAAAACATTAGCCAGTGCAATAAGGCAAGAGAAATACATAAAGGGTGTCATGGTTTGTCTAGATGTTCCCTCAAAGCCTCATGCAGTCATGGGGTGGGCTTCTAGAGGTTTTGATTCATCCATTGTCCAATGCTGGTATTATGGGTGTGAGAGCTACACCCGCCCTGGGGCGCGTACTTGCATACAGTGTAAGGGAGGGAAAGAGGCTGCTCTTTCTGCTGCTCCTCTGGTTTTGCTCTTGTTGCTGTTTCTGTCTTCCACCGCCATGAACTGTTGCCTCTGCCATGTGGCACTCTGCCCTGGAGCCAGCCAAGTATGGACTGAAACCTCCACTAAGTATGAGCTCAATAAACCTTCCTTTCCTTAATTTTGGGTGCCGGGTATTTTGTCTCAGCAATGAGAGAAAAGTAACCAAGACAAAAGGATATATGTAAGAAAGAAAGAAGTCAAATTCCCACTATTTGCAGAAGACATGTTCCTTTACATAGAAGGCCAAAATGTTTCATCAAAAGGCTCTTACAATTAATAACAAAATTCAGCAATGTAGAAGGAAGAAAAAAATCAACATACAAAAATGAATAACTTTCATGTACATCAATAATGAACCCATTAAGAAAGAAATTAGGAGAAACTCTGGTCCTAATAGCATCAAGAAAAGGAATTAATCTAACCAGAAGTGAAGGACCTACAAAATGAAAATTACAGATAATTCATGGCGTAAAAATTCATTCACTGTCAGAGATTCTCCACCAGCAAAAAGACCTCACCAGATGTATCTGCCTAGTCTTGAACTCCTGAGTCGTCAGAACTATTATCTGAGACTGGGCCACAGGCACACAGGCACGCACATACCTTGGTGGGAGCAGACCAACCAAAACCCCTGAGACCCAGAAAAGCCAGTCCTGGGTGCATGGAGTAATCAGTAAGACCAGCATCATGGAAGTATCTGAAGTAGCATTGAGGAGCTAGCAGTTGGGGTCTGGAGAACTCCACCAACAGCAGATCAATCCCAGCCCCCACATCTAGAGCCCAAGATCAGCATTACACCCAGTGTAATTCCCATGACAAACTTGGCAGGAGTACACAGCACATTTCTAGGATCTGACATGGATCCTACCACAGAATCATGAGCACCAGAGGTGTTTTACTAGTTTATTCTTCTTTGTTTATCTGACTGACTATTCCTTTCTTGTCTGGTTGGAAGTCATCTTGTTTTGTCTTGTATTTTGTCATTATTTTGGTTTTGGATATTTTTTCTTTTCTGTCTTCTCTTTCTTGGGTCAACTTTCAGAAACCATCCCAGACACATTCAGCCACCTCATATTTGACAAAAAGGGGCCAGACATATATTCTGGAGGAAAGATGATCTCTTTAGCAAGTGATGCTGAAGAAACTGCTTATCCACATGAAGCAGATTGAAGCTAGACTCATATATGTCATCATATACTAAATTAAATGAAAATGGTTCAAAGATGTCACTGATACAGCAGGAACTCTTAACCTAATGGAAGATAAAACAGGTAAAACTCTTGATCATAGGCCTAGGCAAGGGCTTTCAGAACTGAACCTCAACTGCACAGGAAACAGTAGCGAGAACCAACAAGTGGAACTACATCAGATGAAACATTTTCTGTACAGGAAACTAACAAATCAGAGTGAAAAAAACCTACAGAATGTGAAAAAATTTTTCCAGCTATTCATTAGTCAGAGGACCAATATCTGGAGTACACAGAAGATTTCAAATAAAAATAGACCCCCTCAGAATAAAAGGCACAATCAAACAACAAGCCCCTGAAATGGATAGGTTTCAAAAGAAGTACAGGCGATCAATAAACACATGAAGAAATGTTCAACCCTGCTGGTGATTACAGAAGTGTGAATTCAAACAACACTGAGATTCCAGCTCGCTCCAGAAAGAGAGAAAATCATCAAGAAGTCAAACAATAACAAATAGTGGTGAGGTTTTGGAGAAAAGGGAGCCCTTCTACCTTGTGGTGGGAATGCGAACTAGGACAACCACTATGTGTTGTCCTGGGTGTCTCCACTATGTGTATGGAGATTCCTCACAAAAGCAAAAGTAGATATTCCATTTGATCCATCTATTCCCCTCTGAAGTGTCTTCTCAAAAGTTAAAGACTTCATACTGTACTGATAGGAGCCTATCCATGTGTAAGCACACAATTCATAGTTGGTAAATCTTCAAAGCAGTGTACAAGACTGTCAGTAGATGAATGCATGATCATTCATCCTTGATGTTAAGTGAAATAAATCAGACACGGAGGTTAAATATTGTGTAATTTATCTTATATGAGAAACCCAATGTATACATAAAGAGGAAAATAAAATACCAACAATGGGAAGTAGTGAGATAGAGCTTTTCCAAATGGGAAGGGACCAAGATATGCAGGGAGGGGGAAGGGGGAGGGGAAGGAGACATTAAAAAATATGATGTGTTATGCATAGTAACAATTCAAAGATGCACTAATAACAAGAATTAGAAGAAAAAACTACAGAATGTCCTTATTCACCTTCTTGACCAGGCCTGGTACTGTGACACCTCTGGCTCTTGCCCCAAGTCAAAATGAGCATGAAAGGTAAACATTTTTAATCAGTTCAGGACATTGACTAAAGGCAATTATGAAAGTAACTAAAGACAATTATGAAAAAGAACGTCCAGATTTGCTTCAGAAAGTGGTAAGAAAGATTGAGTAAGTGTGTTCAGAGTGCAGAGGAGTTCCTGGCCGGGGATTATTGGCAGTGGCTCTTTGACTGTAACTGACTTCTTCATTTTAATACATACCATATTTTAAAAGTCACACTTCCTATGTTAGGCCACGAAATAAGCATCAAGAAATTCAAAACCATTGAAATCATATCATGGATCCTCTCTAACCACATACATTAGAAATCAGCAGCGAGAGGACCCTGAGAAGCTGTGTGGGTATATCGAAGACAAGTAACATTTTCTTGAATGACTAATGAGTCAGTGAAAAAGTTAAAAAAATGTGAAACATTTTCTTAAAACAGGAAAAATAAAAACACAGAACAGTAAAAGCCATGGCATAAAGCAAAAGCAGTGCCAAGATATAAGTTCATAGCAATAAATGCATACATCAAAAAATGAAGAAATAAAAGATTTCAAACAAAGAACCCAATGATGCAACTCAAGGAACTAGAAGAACAAAATAAATCGGCCCCAAATTAGTAAAAGGAAAAAAAAAAAAAACAAAAAAAAAAACCAAGACCCAGGCAGAAATGACTGAAGGAGAATCAAATAAAAATCCAGCAAACATTCAAATGGAAAGAAGAACTGGGATGAGGGAAAGGAGAAAAGAAAGAAGGAAGGGAAAGATATGTGTATATATACACAAGATATGTAAGATAAAGGTAGTACTAATTTGTATTGGTTTACTGAAAGAAACAGTGTTTAATTGGCTGATCAATCTTACATGCTTCTATCTGGTAATCTGAGCAACGACTTTGAAGATAACAACCATTGTAATGTAATATATGTAATATAACATGTAATATAACAACCGTTGTTAATTTCCTATCTTCTTGTTTTGAAACTCTATCATTTTTATTGTTTTTGTGTTGTCTTGTTTTTGTCCTGGTGTTTGTTATTTTGTTTTTGTTCCTTTCTCTTTAAAATAAAAAAATGTTTAAATCCAGCAAACGAAACTAACAAACCTGTAGCAGGACTAACCAAGAAAATGAGAGCTTATTGGAGAAAGTTATAAATGATAGTGGAGAAAGGACAATGACAGCACCGAGACAGAGGACCGTGCAGGACCACTGTAAAGAACTACATGCAACAGACCAGGAAACTTAGAAGGAACGGGCGAGTTTCTGAATGCATATACCACCAAAAGTGAACTTTGAGGTCATAGAGAACCTGAGCAGTCTAAAAACAGGTTATGAGATCCAATGAGGAATGAAAAGTCTCTCAAGAAAGAAGTGCAGAACAAGGTGGTCTCACTGCTGTATTTACAAGCTTTTGAGAAAAACTACCATCAGTACTTCTCAAATTATTTGAAAGCATTAAAAGTAAAGAAACCTTTGTAAACTCATTCTATGGAGCCAGCATTACCATGACTTTAAAACCAGACAAGAACACACACACACACACACACACACACACACACACACACACACACCACAGAACAGCATCTCTGACGAACATAGGTGCAAAAATTCTCAAAAAATACTTGTAAATTTAATCTAACAGCACATAAAAAGATAGTACACTATGATCAAGTGGGATTTATCCCAGAAATGAAAGATATTTAGACATATGCAAATCAATAAATATAATACAGTACATCAATAGAATAATGGATAGAAACCATACGACCATCTCGATAGACACACCAAAAGCATTTGGCAACATTCATGCTTTATGATGAAAACTCTAAAAAAATAGTTATAGAAAGGTTTTGCTTCCACCCAAAAGGTGACATATGCACATGCACCGTCTATATCACACCGAATAGGGAACTTCCTCTAAAAACAGGAGAAGGCGCATCTACCTTCATAACATTTATTCAGTATGTCATTGAACAACTTAGGGCAACAAGGCAAGAGAAAAAGTAAAGGGGATCTAAGTAGCAAGGGTTGTGATTAAGTTACTGCTGTTTGCAGACAACATGATTTTATATACAGAAAAATCTAGACTTTACCAAATATAACTAGACATAAATTAATGCAATAAAGTTTCAGGATACAAATTCAGTACTTTTTTGATCCATGGTACAGCCAAATTCAGTACTTTTTTGATCCATGGTACAGCCAAGAAAAAAAAGTCAGTACTTTTTATTGTACCTATAACAAAATTGCAAAGAAAAAAAGCAGGGAGCAATCCCATTCACGACAGATGAAACAAGAGTCAAACAAACAAACAAAAACCTAGGAATAAAATTAACCAAGAAAGTAAACGATTTCTACAATAAAAATCATAAAACACTTCTAAAAGAAAAGTGATGACCAAGAAAATACAGAAAGAATCTCATGTGATAGCTGGAATAGGTATATTGCTGATGTCTGTAGTTTATTGAGAGGAACAGTCAATGCTTAAAACTTTTTTTTCTTGACCAATTTTGTACCCTTGAATCTGGTAATCAGAATGACAGATCTGAAAACAACATGCAGTATAAGAACTGTTGTTGAACTCCTACCGTCTTGTATGGTGAAGCTCTGCATCTTTTCCAGTTTTTTTTTACTTGTTACTGTCTTTGTTTGATCAATCTTACACTCTTATGTATAGTGTACTGAGCAACTTTGTTTAACATAACAGTATGTAATGTAGCAACCACTGTAAATTTCTATCATTTTGTTTTGAGGTCATGAATCATTTTTGCTGTTTTTGTGTTGTTTTTATTTTGTCTTCACTGTTGTCAGTTTTTTAATTTTTAAAATAAAAAAGAAGAATCTCATGCTCATGAACTTGGAGAATTAGTATTTTTAAAATGTGAATACAACCCAAAATGATCTATAGACAATGTAATTTTTATCAAAATGCCAATGACATTCTTCACAGAAGCAGAAAAAAACTCCTAAAATTTGTATCAAACTCCCTAAAAATAGCAGTCTTAAGCAAAAAAAGGTATAAGCATTACCGTACCTGAATTCCAAACATACTGCAATGTGACAGCAATTTAAGCAGCATGTACTGGTGTAAAAGCAGACACATAGGCCAATGGAACAGAATGCAGAACACAGAAATAAATCCACTTTTTTATTTTAAAGAGAAAAAACAGTAAAAACAAAGATACAAAATTTCAAAACAAGATAGTAGTACAGTAACGATGCTTAGTATATTGCTTACTGTTATCTTCAAAGTAGTTGCTCAGATTACAAGACATAGGCATGAAAAATTGATCAAAACGATCAGCATAAAACTTTCTTTTCAGTGAGCTAGTAGAAATGAGTACAGCTATCTTAACTATCTTGTACACACACACGCACACACACACACACGCACACACACATGCACACGCACATGCACACATGCACACCTCCTTCTTTTCTCCTTTCCCCTATCCGTTTTTCTTTCTTTTTGAACAGTTTCTTCCCACTTCCCAATATCTGTTGTACATTTTGGATGTTATTTACTCATACAGCTCCTTACACTAGGGAGACAATACAATGTTTACACATGCAAGACTGATTTATTTCACTCATGAGTATGGTCTCAAGTTGTAACCATTTACCTCTAAAAGTCTGAAATTTATCCTTCTTCATGGCTGAGTAGTACTCTGCTGTGTAAAAATGCCACATTTTTTTATTTTAAGGAGAAAAAAACAATAATACGGAATTTCAGAACAAGATAATAATACATAAAAAATGGTTAATATATTGTGTATTGTTATCTTCAAAGTTGTTGCTCAGATTACCAGGTATAGCATGTATAATTGATAAAACAATATAGTCACAAGTCATTTCTTAATGAACTAAAAGAAGTCAGTAGTATATATATATATATATCTTGTATGTATATATACATATTTTTTTCATTTCTGTTCCTTCTTTTCTCCCTTCACCCATCCCAGTTCTTCCTTCTTTTGAGGAGTTTCTTTCCCTTTCACAATATCTATTATAGATTTTGGGTCTTATTTACTTTTTCAGTTTCATGCACTAGGGTACCATATGATGTTTACATGTGCAAGTCTGATTTATTTCACTTAAGAGTGTGGTCTCGAGTTGCATTTGTTTACCTATAAAAGCCTCGAGTTTATCCTTTTTATAACTGAGTAGTATCCCATTGTATAAAGATACCATAACTTTTTTATCCATTCCTCAGTGGATGGGCATTTGGGTCGTTTCCAAGATTTGGCTGTGACAGATTGTGTGGCTGTAAGCCTGGGTGCACACAGAGCACTGTAGTGCAGTTTTCTTTTATTTTAAAGAGAATAATAAAAAGGAACAATAACAAAATATCAACAATATAGACAAAAACAAAACAAAGCAAAAAAATAAACATGATACAGGGTTTCAGAACAAAATGATAACAATTAACAGTGGTTGTTTTATTATATATTGTTAACTTCAACAAAATTGCTCAGACTACAAGATTTAAGAATGTAAGATTGATCAAGCCATTAAAGAGAATAAAAAATAAAATCAAAATAAATGAAATGGGGTTTCACTAGACAAGATGGTAGGAATTCATGAATGGTTGTTATATAGCATACTGCTGTCTTCAAATTAGTTATTCAGATTACCAGATATAGGCATGCAAAATGGTAAAAGAAAATTAAAAATTAAGCATTAACTGTTCCTTTCTATAAATCATTAGACAGCAGTACAGCTATCCCAGATGTCCATATATACAATTTTCCCTTCTTTCTTTCTTGTTCTCCCAGTTGTTCTCTCCTTTGAGCAATTTCTTCCCCTTTCATAATACCTAGTGTACATTTGGGGTTTTATTTACTATTCCAGGTTCTTACACTAGGAAGACAATGTGGTGTTTATACATATGGGTTTGATTTATTTCACTTATGAGTATGGTCTCTAGTTGCATCCATTTACCTATGAAAGCCCAGCATTTACCTTTTTCATACCTGAGTAATACTCCATTGTATAAAAACACATTGTTTTTATCCACTCCTCAATTGATGGGCATTTGAGTTGTTTCCAAGATTTAGCTATGACAAATTGTGCTGCTATAAACATGGGTGCATATATATCACTGTGGTATGATGTTTTTAATTCTTCTGGGAAAATACCCAGCAGGGTAATAGTTTGATTAAGTGGAACCTGTAATCCTAGTTTTGTGAGGAATCTCCACACAGTTTCTACAGTGGTTTCACTACTCTGCACTCCCATCAGCAGTGGAGAAATGTTCCTTTTGCCCCACAGCCTCTGCAGCATTTGTTATTGGTTGATTTCTAAGTGACAGCCATTTCTTTCTGGGGTGAGATGGAATCTCAATGTTGTTTGAATTTGCTTTTCTCAAGCGATCAATGATGTTCAACACTGTTAAATATATTTATTTGTCATTAATATTTCTTCATCTGAGAAGTGTCTATTCATCTCAGATGCCCAGTTTTTTTTTTTTTGTAGTGGGTATTTGGTACTTTTTTATTTTAAAAATTAAAAAAAAACTAAGAAAACATTGAAGACAAATCAAAACAACACAAAAACAACAAGAACAATACATGACCTCAAAACAAAATGGTGGGAATAAATAATGGTTGCTACATTACATACTGTTATCCTCTGTGAAGTTGCTCAGTCCACCAGACATAAGAACATAAGACTGATCAAACAATCAAGGACAGTCACATGTAATAAAAAAACAACATTGGAAATAATGCAGAGCTTCACCATATAAGACCGTAAGAGTTCAACACTGGTTCTTATACTGCATATTGCTGTTTTCACATCAGTCATTCTGATAACCGAATTCAAGAGTACAAAATTGGTCAAGAAAAAAGAAAATTTTAAGAACAGAATGTTCATTTCAATAAACCACAGACATCAGCAATACACCTATTCCAGCTGTCCATATATATGTATAAATTTTGTTTATTGCTTTTAAAAAACCAAAAAAAAAACCAAATACATAAACTAAAGAGTATAGAGAACAATAAAAATGATATAGAATTTCAAAACATGGTGATAGGATATTAACAATGGTTGTATATTGCCTAACGTCATCTTCAAAACAGTTGCACATATAACCAGATATTGGCATGCAAGATTGATCAAACAATTACACATTACTGAGGGATCTCCAGACTGATTTCCACAGTGGTTTCACCAGTCTACACTCACACCAGCAGTGGAGAAGCATTCCTTTTTCCTTACAGCTTCTCCAGCATTTGTCATTGGTTGATTTCTTAATGATAGCCATTCTTTCTAGGTTGAGATGGAATCTCAGTGTTGCTTTAATTTGAAGTTCTCAAATGACTAATGATGTTGAACATTTTCTCATGTATTTATTTGCCCAGAAGTGTGTATTCATCTCAAATGCCCATTATTGGATTGGGGCTTTGAATTTTTGTGGCCTGAATTTTTAAAGCTTTAAATGTTCTATATAGAAGCCCTTTGTCTGAGGGACAGTTGGAGAAAATTTTTCCCAATTCCTTTGCTCTCTTTTTACTCTGTTGGTGGTGTTTTTTGATGTGCAAAAACTTTTCAATAAGGTGAGATCCAAGCTGTTGACTCTTTGAAGTATTTCCTGTGCAGTTTGTTTTTGTGCATGAACTCTCTGCCTATCTCTATGTCTTCAAGATTTTTACCTACTTTCTGTTCTCTATTTTAATATTTAGATCTTTAATCAATTTGACTTTAGTTTACTGTGTAGTGATAAACATGGGTCTAGTTTTACTCTTCCACATGTGGAAACCAGTTTTTCCAGCACCTTTTCTTTAGAGGGTATCTTTCTTGCAGTGAACATGTTTGGTCCCTTTGTGAAAGATAAGGTGACAGAGTGTGTTTGTAAGTGTGCCTACATCTTCTAATCTGTTTGATTGATCTTTAAGTCTTTTTTTTTTTTGCCAGTACAATGCTGGTTTTGTCACAGTAGCTTTGTAGTATAATTTCAAATCAGGAAGTGTGATGCCTCCTGTCTTGCCTTTGTTGCCCAGTTGTCCAGGATTTCTATTGCTATTCTAAGTCTTTTCTGGTTCCAAATGAATTTTAGGAATATTTTCTGTAGATCTGTGAGGTATGCTAATGGTATTTTAATTGAGATTGCATTGAATCTCTACTACAATTTTGGGAGGATGGACATTTTCCCAATATTGGTTCTTCCTATCCTTCGGCAAGGAATATCTTTCTATTTTTTAAAATCCTCTTTAATTTCTTTCTTCAGAGTAGTGTAATTTTCACTGCTTAGATCTTTGACTTCCTTGGTTAGATTGATTCTTAAGTATTTCCTTTTTTAGATGCTATTATGAAAGGTGTGGTTTCACTAATTTGTCTCTCCGTCTGTTTGTTGTTTGTGTATAGGAATGATATTGATTTTTGAGAGTTAATTTTCTATCCAACTATGCTACTGAATTTGGTTATTAAATCTACAAGTCTTGCGGGGATATAGCTCAGCAGCACAGCACCTGCCTGACAAGTGCAAGGTCATGAGTTCGATTTCCAGTACCAAAAAAATAAGGAAGTCTACAAGTCTTTTGGTGGACTTTTTGTGGTCTTCCATGTAGAGTATCATGTCTTCTGCAGATAATCATAATTTCTCTTCTTTTTTTCCTATCTGTATTCCTTTTATTTCTATCTCTTGTCTAATTGCTCTGGATATTTCCAGAACTATATTGAACAGGAGTAGTGACAGTGGCCATCCTTGTGTTGTTCTTGATTTTAAAGTGAAAGCTTGCAATTTTTGTCCATTTAGTGTGAATTTGGTCGTTGGTTTGTTATAGATGGCTTTTATCAGAGTGAGGAGAAGACCATCTGTTCATATTTTCTGTAAGATTTTATCATGAATGAGAATTGAACTTTATCAAAACTTTTTCTACATCTATTAAGAGGATCCTGTGATTTTTGTCTTTGGTTATTTTGATATGGTGTATGACATTAATTGATTTGCATATATTGAACAATCCCTTCATTGCTGGGATATTCCTGACCCATTTGGTCATGGTATATAATCTTCTTGATGATTTGCTGCATTTTGTTTGCTAGTATTTTATTGAGAATTTTTGCATCTGTATTCATTAGGGCGATTGGCCTGTAGTTTTCTTTTTTGGTTCGGTCTTTCTCTGGTTTTGATAACAGGGTAATACTTGCCTCGAGGAATAAGTTAGGAAGAATTCCTTCACTTTCATTTTCATCAAAGAGTTTGGAAAGTATTGGCATTAAATCTTCTTCAAATCTCTTGTAGAAGTCAGCTGTGAATCCATCAGAACATGGGCTTTTCTTCACTGGTAAGTTTTTAATTACATTTTCAATTTCACTGGCAGCTGGACATGGTGGTGCACACATGTAATCCCAGTGTTCGGGAGGTTGAGGCAGGAGAATCCTTGTGAGTTCAAGACGAGGCAGGGCTACAAAGTGAGCCCAAGGCCAGCCTGAACTGCACAGCAAGACCCTATCTCAGAAAGACAAAGAAAGATTTTGCTGGCTGATACTGAGTTATTCGTGATTTTTATGTCTTCTTGTTTCAGTTTTGGTAATTCATATGTATCTAGGAATCTACCTATTCCCTCTATGCTGTGCATCTGATGAGAGTAAAGATTTTTGAACTAGGTATTGATGATCTGAATTTCTACAGGATCTGTAGTGATTTCAACCCTTTCATATTTTATTGCATGAATTTCCGTTTTTTCTTTCCTTTTTTTGATAAAGTTGGCTAAGGGTTTATCAATTTTATTTATTCTTTCAAAGGACCAACTGTGATAGTATGCATGGAATAATTTCAATTCCTTTGCATTTTCTTAAGCCTGTTCTATTTGCTAGTATATA
This sequence comes from Dinomys branickii, assembly GCA_004027595.1. Lineage (NCBI taxonomy): Eukaryota > Metazoa > Chordata > Mammalia > Rodentia > Dinomyidae > Dinomys > Dinomys branickii. The sequence continues at coordinate 2,341 of PVLD010023632.1, read as the reverse complement.
GTCTATTTTAGAGAACTTTTCATGTGCAGCTGACAGGAATGTATATTTTTATGTTGTTGGATGGAACACTCTGTAAAGATCTACTGCTCCATTTGTTCACAAGTTTGGCTTGGTTCTGTTATTTCTTCGCTGATTTTTGTCTACTTGATCTACCTCTGTGTGACAATGGGGTGTTAAATTCCCCTGTTATGATTGTGTTACTGCTTATTTCATTTTTCATGTCTGTTAAAATTTGACTTCTATAGTTTGGTGCCCCTGTATTTGGTGCATAGATATTTATGATTGTCATCTCTTCCTTTTGAAGTTTTCCCCTCGCAAGTATGTGGCGACCTTCTTTATCTCTTTTCATCATTTTTCATTTGAAGTTCATATTGTCTGCAGACAGAATAGCTACCCCCACTTCTTTTGGGTTCCTGTTGCACGGAGTATTGTTTTCCATCCTTTTGTTTTGAGTCTATGAATTTCCCTTTGAGTTAAATGTGTCTCTTGTATATGGCATATTGTTGGATTTTGTTTCTTGATCCACTCTGTCAGTCTGCTTTTTTTATTGGTGAATTGAAGCCATTTACACTGATAGTTATAGCCGATATGCATTGGCTTATCTGTGTCATATTATTTTCCTGCTGTTGGTTCCTCCTCTTTCCCTCTGTTTGACTGTCTCTCTGCTTGGTGCTTTTGTTGTTGTTATTGTTCTTGAAATTATGGTTGTTTTATCTCTTTCTAGAATATCTTTTAATACTCTTTGTAGGATTGGTTTTGTTCTCATGAATTTCTTTACTTGTTTTTTATCATGGACATATTTTATTTCTCCGTTAATTTTGAAGTATAGTTTTGCAGGGTACATCAGTCTGGGTTGGAAGCTGTTTTCTTTCAGGAACTGAAATATTTCACTCTGAGCCCTCCTTGACTTTATAGTTTGCGTTGATATCTACCATGATTCTAATGGGCTTTCCTTTATAAGTGGTCTGTTTCTTTTCTCTAACAGCCTTTAATGTTGTGTTCTTTTCCTGAATTATTGGGATATTCATCACTATATATCTGGGTATAGATTTATTTTGGTTATGGCTAATTGTAGCTTCATACGCATCACTTAACTGTATGTCTGCTTCTTTTTCCACGCTTGGGAAATTTTCTGCTGTTACTGCTGCAAATGGTCTTTTCACATCATTTGTGTTGACACTGGCTGCTTATTTGACTCCTATTAATTTTACATTGTTTTTCTTTGCTTTGTCTTGCAAGACAAGAGAACCCTAGTCTTAAAAGCTATTTTAAAGAGATGCTAGGGAGTTTAGGAGCTGGTTGGGGGCGCACCTCTGAGATGTCGCGAGCGGCCCAGACAGGCTGGTGACCGTCGGAGGATTTTGGAAAGTCCTGAAGAAAACTCAAGCGGTCCTGCCGGGGAGCTCCAGTTCTTGGCGTTACCTGAACGTTTACAGTGTCTGCCTGAAGCATACTTCAGGGAAACGAAATGAATTAGATTGGCTGCGGCAAAAGATGGCGACCAGGTGAGCAGCAAGGAAGCGATCCTCCTCGATAAACACCACCAGCTGGAGACAGACTTGGCGAGCGTGAATGCCGGGACCTCGGCTCGGAAGATCAAACTGAACGTGTTTCTCTGAGCTGCCGGGGGAGATGCGGTAGGGCGGCCCAAACTGCCGTGGCGAGACGTGGGAAAGCCCCAGATGCTGGGAGCCGGAGACGCTCCGCGCGGGTAGGGGGCTTGGCTGGGTCCGACCGCCCTGGGGGCAAAGCCAGCTCGGTCCCTCCCGCCTCCCGAGCCGGCGCAGCTTTCCAGCGACTCCCGACAGAGATCGGCTTATTAGCAGCGGCAACGCCCGGCAGTCCCACATTTCGCGCGCATCGGGCAGGCTGCGCAGCCTAGGAGCGGAGCATCCCGCTCCCTCCCCCAGACCCGGGGAGCGCGAGGAAACAAGTGGCTGCGAGCGGCGGATCGCGAGCATAGCACAAAAAACTGGAACCTTGGAACCTTCCTGCCTGCAGGGACTCCTAAAACGGGTGAGCTATCTGCGCTCGCGACCAGATCACCGAGTGGGGGAGGAGATCCATCCCTATACCTGCAGGGAACCCTGGGAGGGTGGGGGAGCGGTCTCACACACCTCACCCAGGTCTCTCGCTAGGGAGTAGCTAACCAACATCTGTACAGCCTTTTAAGCAGAACTCTCAGCAGAAAGCTTAAGGGACATTCCCCCAAAGAAAAGTCATTGGAGCAGCCTCTGCAGCAGACCTTTGCCTGCTGAACTGCCTGGGGAATCTACTGCTCAATATTTTGAATCAGATACCCAAAAAAGGGAAGACAGAAGAACAAATCTCAGCAGAAAGC
>PVLD010023631.1:7593-27134 GCA_004027595.1 Dinomys branickii | reverse complement strand
TATAGTATCATGTCGTCTGCAAATAGTGATAGTTTGACTTCTTCCTTTCCTATCCTTATTCCTTTTATTTCTCTCTCTTGTCTGATTGCTCTGGCTAGTGCTTCCAGAACTATGTTGAATAGGAGTGGTGACAATGGACATCCTTGTCTTGTTCCTGACTTTAAAGTGAAAGTTTTCAGTTTATGTCCATTTAGTATGAGGTTGGTTGTTGGTTTGTTGTAGATGGCTTTGATCAGATTGAGGTGGAGGCCATCTATTCCTATTTTTTCTAAGGTTTTTAACATGAATGTATGTTGGACTTTATCGAAAGCCTTCTCTGCATCTATTGAGATGATCATGTGGTTTTTGTTTTTGACTGTATTAATATAGTGTATTACATTAACTGATTTGCGAATATTGAACCATCCCTGCATTCCTGGAATGAATCCTACCTGGTCGTGGTGTATAATTTTCCTTATGATTTGCTGTAATCTATTTGCCAGTATTTTGTTGAGTATCTTTGCATCTATGTTCATTAGCGAGTTTGGCCTGTAGCTCTCTTTCTTGGTTGGGTCTCTCTCTGGTTTTGGTATCATTATAATACTTGCCTCCAGAAATGTGTTGCGGAGAGTTGCTTCCTTTTTGATTTGATTGAAGAGTTTGAGGAGCGTTGGCATTAGATCTTCTCTAAATGTTTTATAGAATTCTGCTGTGAATCCATCAGGGCCTGGGCTTTCCTTTGTTGGTAAGTTTTTAATGACATTTTCAATCTCATTAGTTGATATTGGGTTATTCAGGATTTTTACGTCTTCCTGATTCAATTTTGGCAATTTGCACCTTTCTAGGAATTTGTCCATTTCTTCTGTATTTTCTATCCCTGGGATCGTGCAGACAGGAATGCCGTTCAGATGTATCTCCCTGGATCGAGCTTTTTCCCGACTCAGAAATCCTGCCGACCGCAGCTGCCACAGTTCGCGCGGCGCCGGCTGCAGGGGCGGGGCTCTCTACATAGTGTTTTGAAGGCCAGTTTAAACTATACAATGAGACCCTCTTTCCCTGAAGTCCGGGGGCTTTAAGGTGCTGCACGGCACAGTCTGATGACTAGTCTCACTTGTGCGCCGTGGCCCAACTTGGGCTTCTCTATCTGTTTCATACTCATTGAACAAACTGTCCACTGGGAAGTTGTTCAGATATCTCTCCTAAGAACTCATAGAAGTTCATCAGATCCTGTTTTTACTGTAAGTGCTCAGAGTTCATGTTAGCTAAATTAACACATGACTGAAAGCAATCTGACCTAAATAGCACCTGCCACCTACTCAGCATCCCATAAATGTTAGCCATTATCATTTTATTTCAAAAAGTCCTTTGGGTTTATACTTGTTTGACTGACTCTTATTTTTTAATTGCAAATAACAATAAAAAAACAAGTGTTAAATTATTAAATTAAAAATGCAGATAAATTGAAACTCTTGGGCATTACTGGTGGGAATAAAAAATGCTGCAACCATTATAGAAAACAGCATCATAGTTTCCCAAAATAGTAGCCATAGAATTACTATATGATACCCATTCTACATGTATGCCTAAAAAATTGAAAGCAAATATATATTTTACACCAATATTCTAATAAGTAATATTGACAATAGCCAAAACACGGAAACAACCTAAATATCCACTGTTAAATAATAAATGAATAAGCAAAATGTGGAATATATTAATATTAAGATATTAAATCTGCCTTAAATAGAAGAGTGTTCAAACACATGCTACAACATGCATGAACCTTAAAACATTATGACAAATAGAATAAACTACACACAAAGCCCAAAAGCAGGATGATTCCATTTACGAGTTGCCTAAAGTAGTCAAGTTCTTAAATAAAGAAACTAAAACATCAGTTCCAAGGGATGAAGAAAACAGAAAGTCGTTGTTCAGTGGATACAGAGCATTAGTTTGGGATAAAGTTCGGAAGATGAATAGTAATGGTGGTTGCACAACAATGTAAATGTGCTTAAGGCCACTGGATGGACAGTGCTGAAACAGATAAACTTTATGCATATTTTACATGACAAAGATGTAAAGGAAAAGGTCTTCTGGCCTTCCTCATCCAAATGAGATCACACACATTGAAAAAACCAATAATTTCTATTTCCATTTTCTACAGTTTGTTCAGGTATATATCTGCTCCTTCAGAAGTCTTCATCACATGAGGGGAAACCTTAGGCCACAGCAATCATTCCCACACCCCATTTCACTGAAGGCTATTTTGCCTCCATTCCTCCAACTGACCCATGCATACATGTGATATGAACTTGAACTTGACATGAATTTGAATTCACTCATCAGATATGAGAAGAAGGCATAATTCTCAAAATATTCAGTGCTATTCCTCCAACTAGACAAAATACCTCTCAAAGCCAGAGGTCATATCACCTTTCTGAGGAGGGCCAGTGTTCTACTGTTGCTCTCTTTTGCTTTTCTCCTGCTTTATGAGGATTCCTAACCAGCTACATACATTAGTATGAATGAGATGGCCCAAGTTTTATGCAGAGTTCGTTTAGTAAAGAATCAAAGATGTTAAAGCTACTTACAGAATTTAAAGGAGATGGGCACTTGCTTGTTAAACCAGCTATTGTCAGCATCTGTTGTGGACAAAACAATTATAGTCTTCAAGCTATTCTGAGATGAGATCAAGTTTGCTTCATTTTCTATTATAGCTTAAAGTACTTAAGACGATACATTAATTGGTACAAATATTTCCAAGACAAACCCTAGAGCAGCAGCTGATTCAGCTAGGGTAAGGGGCTGGGGTGGGGTGCACACTGTGTTGTCACCCCCATCTTCACCCTCATATCATTCTATCAGAAGGTAGAACTCCCAGAGTATATATGGAGAAGCACAAGGTTGGAAACAGACCTCATGGATGAAGCAAGCATTGCAATTGCTTATCAGAAGAAGGTAAAGGTAAAGAGAGTTATCCTTATTTCTTAGAACAGGTTCATCCCTGAAAGAGGACCCTCCAATTTGAGCACTGTTTCAACAGAAGATCAAGCCTCTTCTGAACACTGATATATAAACATAGATAAAAAAAAACATGAAAAAAAATTCAATATGTCTCCTTTACAAGAATGATTAAAAGTGAGACCCCCAAGGTCAGATCCGAAAAGCAGTGATCTGGTGTCTAGCCCAGGACTTGATCCTAGAGGCCAAGCTGTGTTTCCAGATCTGAAAGTTTGCTAAAAGCAGCCTCAAGCCAAACAGGGAAGATGCCCCAGCTACAGAGCTAAAGACCAGCATCCACAGAGACTGAACAGAGTCACACTGAATTAGCAAATATTCCCAGGAGAACATGCTGGTTCTTGCCTTCAGTCATCTTAAAGGTCCTCCTGGTACCTGACACAGTGAGATGCAGAAATCCTTCTGGCGAGGATGACTAAACACTACAACATCTTATGGAGGGAGGGGAATGCAGCAGCCAGGCTGCAAACTCTCTCTCCCTGGGGATTCTGAAAACAGACATCTTGGTGCATGACTTAAGTTTTCCAGAGCTGGGACCTGGAAGAGATAAAGACTGGAATTTCATCCCCTTTTCTAAATTGTCTCATCACTTTCATCTAATGTGCTGGAACACTTTACACAGATTTTGGCCTTCTTAAGAGCTTTAAGAAATGAGTAAAAGGAATGAAATACTCTCATTTTCTAAAAGTCATTGAATTAAATAGGAGAAAGCTTATACACAGCAGGTAAATACATATCTTTAAAAGGCTAACAATAAGATAATCACTGTTTTCTGTGATGGATGCTTATTCAGAGGATGGTGACTTCCCAGTCCATCTCATGAAGGGAATCTGCTGAAGCCATAACTGGTTCACTACCAGTATATCCCATTACCCATTTGGTGGCAATGCCATGGACTGACGAGACTGGGCTAACTGGCAATCCCTTTGGAGAGTCATTTCTCTCCTTCCAGCTCTCTTCTGTGCTTATTGACATTTTTGTTTTCTATCCACACCTGATGCTGAGGCTGCTTCCTTGTCAACATGACCTTTCTTACAGGCAAAAGTGGGTTTAAACATTGTCGCTTTCCCTTTGGTCATTCCTTATTGCCTAGACTGCAGTGCGTCCTTGCCTGGTAACAATGTCTGGAGAAGGGAAGTCTGATACTGCCTGAGGCTCAGTAATCACTCCGGGCCTGGTGATCCCCTCACTCAGCACGGCTTCTGTCCTCCTCATAACTGCCTTGTGCTAGGCTCTTCCCGAGCCCACTGCAGGAAGGCCATGTGGTTCCAGGGCCAGAGATGAACCTAAGGAGGCGCTCTTAAGAAACTGTCCTCATTCCTTAATTTTTCTGAACAAGTAGAGGCTCAGAACAGGGAACTACCATGGCAGAGCTGACTGCAGTAGAAGAGGCTGAGCCTCATTAATCCTCTTTGTACCCATCTTATTGTTATTAATAACACTAAGAATGGTCATCAGTACTGAGCAACAATCTATACGAGGCACTTTACGGATATTATTCCAATTTCCACCACAATTCTAAAGTAAGGCATTATTATCTCTTTTCACAGATGAGAATATTAAGTCCCAGAAAAAAAGTTATCAAATACATCACTAGTATGTATCAGAGGACCTCAGAAGCACATGGGGCAGTTCTATAGACCTTTCACTCCCAGGCTTCTGAGAAAGATTCCCCCAACACTCATTAACCTTGCTTGTCACATCCTCCAAGACCCAGCATTAGGAAAATTTCCAAGCATTTGCCCCTTTCAAGACTGTGAAAAATGCTCCTTGATATTTTTCAAAGTGCTTGTTGTAAATTTTGGTATTAATCTTTATTATAAATGATGTTTACTATACATTTTTCCTATGGACTCAGAAATCCTTAGACTATTTACTTCACCTATTACTCTTATAGCATTGTGTAGTATTGTATGGAGAGATAAGTTTTCAAGTGACAAAAAAGAATGAAAAAGAAGATTAGGCTTTGGGGTGAGAGGGCCTCAGAGATACACCTCCACCTCCACTGGCTTTGGGAGAAGCACGCTTCCCGGGAAGATAACAGCAGGGGCCACTGTGAGATCAGGATGTTTCAGCCGTTGGTCCTCACACGCCTCACACGGCAAAACCGAGTCTCGGAAATTCCAATGTCATTGTGAACAAGTGATCCATTCATCAAGACCTTGTGGCTCTGTGAGACAGATTTTCTCAGCCTTCCTCAGAGAGACTAGATTTACAATCTGGCATTGATCCTGGCTTACATTCTACATTGACCTTGATAAGTTAGATAAGCCCTCTGAGCCTCTGTTTCTTTTTACGTAAAGCAGGATGCTAAAAACCTGAAAAGAACATTCTGAGGACAAAATTATTTAAATGTTGTAATATAGGCCCTAACACTTAATAAGCACTGAAGAAAGACAGTTCCCCTTCCTTTCCCTTCCTTCTTCCCTTTTTCTCTAGCCCGTTTTTCCTCCCAGTCATCCTGACCACGTTTCCTCACTGGCCTCTCTTTTGAAGCCCCTGCTGTCATCAAAGTTTCCTGTGGTTCTGTGTTTTCTTTGGCATCATACTATATTCCCCCTGTGTGTGACAAAAGAGACCAAGGGGAAAAGCAGGCTGATGAGGTTATGGCTTATGTCTAGAAGTGCCCCCAAAGCCTCATGAGGTCATAGGTGGGGCTTTTTCAGAGGTGGCTGGATCTAGAGTGTGTGATGCTGGGATTAAGAGTGTGTAATTATTAAATCAGTCCACTGACTGCTTTTGCACCACCCTAATCCCAGTAGCCTGGATACAATATAAAAGGGGCAGAAAGATGCTGTTAAGATCCCTTGCTTGCTTGCTTTTGCTGTCTCCTGCCTTCCATGAACTATTTCTCCTCTGCAATGTCCCTCTGCCAAGCCACCCTCCATTGGAGCAAGTTGATTATGGACTGAAACCTCTGTGAACTGTGAGCTAAGTAAGTCTTTTCCTCTTTATCTTCAGCTGTCATGTATTTTGTCTCAGAAAAGAGAAAAGTAATTAAGACAATGACAACCTCGCTGTTGTACAGAACTTGGCAAGAGGAGATTCTGAGAGAAGGGATAAGATCAAGAAGATAGAATCAAAGTTGGATAGTGATAGAGAAGCTATGTATATGACAGAATATTTTGCTATTCACTATCTCTGACTCTATACTCATTCCACACAGAAAGAAGTATTATTCTTCTTTCTCCTTGTGAGTGTGCTTCAGTGGGGCCCGATTAGTAGTTCCTGGCCAACAATGGTCAGCAGTGATAAGCATCACTTCCAGTACAGAGCATTTACTTTCTGGTACAAGGTCCTCTGGCCCTGATCTTGCTCACCATTGTAACTCTGAAGTGTCTTGTTAGACAGAGCATCATAAAATCATCATTTTAGATTTTATATGGAACAGAGCACACATAGACCCCCATTAGATACACTATGTGAAATGCCTGTTTTCTCAAGCAACAGAAAGTGTAGATACGTTTGTTACCACAGAATAGCCTATAGATATGGCATCCCAATTCTGTTACAGTCCTTGTAAAAAGGTGTTTTTTCCCATCCTTGTTGTTGTCATTATTGTTGTTTTATCCAAATAAGCAAATTAAAATAAGATTTAGAATTTCCCATAATATCAGACATGTACCTTCACTGCAACGTTGACTCCTTGCTAGTAAGAGTAGTCCAAGAACCAGTGACCTCAGCATCACTGAGACACTGTGAGAAATGTAAGTCCTTGAGTCTCACCCCAGACCTACTGAATCCATAGCTGCATTTTAAACAAGATGCTCCAGATGATTCCTATGCACATCAAATCTAGAGAAATATTGACTTAGAATGGTAGTTACACTTGACAGTAAATGACCTATAATTGGCTAGTGAGAAGTTGGCCCTTTTCTGTTTGTCTTTCCATCTTCCTGACTACTTTGTAAATAACGTCTCAGTGTGATGCCACTGTCTTTAACACCTCATTAATAGCTGCTAATTTCCCTTTTAACAAGGAAAAAGCAAACTTCAGGTTCTTGGAAAGACAAAAGTATTTATCCTGATTATAACAACACTGTTTTATCTCATTGTATTTAAACGCTTGCCTTGTATTTATGGCAAATGATGGCAGTTTTCTATCTAAGTTATGACAGAAACCTCTGTAGAACAAATTAATTTAGAAAAGTTAATGTGTTTAAAAACACATATTAAATGGGAAGAAACTTTTGTTCTAATATTTTCTTTCGTGTCAGGCAACACCATTGGTCTCGCGCTCCTGACCTCTAGCTTCTACTGCAGCATTGTCCATCAAGCAGTTTTACTCACTCCGCATGGGGCAGGCGTGGGCAGCTTGTCATACCTGCTTGTAAACTGTGGGATGAAATGGGCATGCTGGAGACAGCAGTCTCTTCTTCCTCTTAGAATTTAGATACCCAGAAAAAAAAATTACTTGGGGATATTAAACTTCCAGTCCAATTGGTAGAGTCCTGGCCCCAGGGTATTTGTTTAATACGTATTTTATGTGTGCCTATGCTATGCTAAGTTCAGCTATATCCCGTCTTTTTTGTTCTCCTGTGGCCTAAAAGTAGTGTGGAGGGTTGGAGTGCTCCAGGCCACCTATCTGGCCAGGCAGTGTCTTCAATTCTCAGCTTTTGAATCTGCTCAGAGGCAAGAGTCAGGGGCACTGATGAGCTTGGAGTCCTTCTGGAAGAAAGCATCAGGAGGTCATCATTGTAAATCATTAGATAGAAATGGGCATCTGCCTGATCCCCTGAAGGGCCTAATCACCATCCACCTGAGGAGACTAACCATGAGAGATTTTAACGATTTCCCTTACAGTGAACAGTTTCGCCAAAAGTCTCTGAGAAACAGGACTCTGCCCTTCTTTGTGTCTAGGGCCCATCACTTAACTAAGGGGATGCCCTTTACTTATTATATTGCTGTCTCACGTTCTATTGTGGTACTTACTGCTTTGTTTACTTGTTTATGGTCTGACTCCCTCCCCTAGACTACAAGCTTATTATCTCTTACAGTGGCTTCTGCATTGTTCATGGTATATTCTAAGTGTCTAAAACATGTTGACTAAATCAATCAGTACTTTTCATATCCCACTTACTGGAAAAAAAATTATGATGTACCTTTCAAGAGCTAATTAGCAGGCCTTCTATAAGATCATTATTTAATTTTGGAACTGAGGTATGTGCCAACTGTTGCATCTTTATGTGGCTTTATTGCTTGACTATATTTTTGTGCACTACATTTCTATTTATTGGTTCATTAATATGCTGCTTATAGCGAGGAAGTGTTTTCAGTGGCTTAGGAAAAAGTCAACTGTCAGCAGGCAAAATATAAGAGCTTCCAAGTAAGAAATGACTCAAGAGAAATCTTATCAAGAAATCTTGTTAAACTGTAACATTGTGCTGCAATCTATGCAAGATCTGCCCTCTAGGCTCCTTTTTCTGCCTTTTGCTGGGTAAAATTACTTGGGCATTTAAAACTGGTTTGAAAATATTATTCAGAGTCCTTGAGAAATTTCTGATGAAACTGTCTTAAAGCACTACAGCCCTTGACTCCCAGATATTGTACATTTTCAAACTCACAGAGACACACTGACTCTTTAGCAGCTGGTTATTTTGGAACAAATCCCATCCATCTCCTCATCCACATAATGCATCTGAACTAGAACAGACTTGAGGTTTTCCTCAGGCCATAATACTAATAACTTGTATTTGTTTTCTTATTACCTTTTATAGTAGCTTCTCATGCATTATTCCATCTAAGCATCTCAGTTGTCTTATACAGTAGGAAGATAGGTATTATTTTTTCTTTTCTTTTCTTTTTTTTTTGGTCTTTTTGAGACAAGGTCTTGCTATGCAATTCAGGCTGGCCTTGAGTTCACCAGCCCAGGCTGGTCTTGAACTCACAGCAATCCTCCTGCCTCAGCCTCCCTAGCACTGGGATTATAGATGTGCACCACCATACCTGGCTGATTTTCCATTTTTAAAGGTAAGGTTCTGTTTAAATGATTTGCCACAGATTATAAAAGTAACTGGTAGAGCCTTCATTAACATACCAAACTTCTGCTTCTTTAACTCTACCTTTTTTCTGCATTTTCACAACTTCTTAAGGATCCCAGGAGGTCTGATATGCTCTGCAGGACTACTAAGAAGCTTGAATTATGGAACTGTCTCAAGATTTCAGGCCTGGGTGCTGGTTCAAAGTACTAATGAGCTTGAACTAGATGAGCTTAGCAAGATTGTCAAGCCCATGACTTGTCATCTTTCTGAGAAAAAAAGACCTAAGACCCATGGCATCCAGGAAAGACCCACTACCTAGAACTAGATTTGTACTGCTCCCCTTGAAAGAGGGGCTGTCAGTCAGCTAGTATTCTTCCCAAAGCAAGTTCACTGAAATTGTCTCCAAAAGCAGGGAGTTATATTTCATTTGTCCCTTATATTTTAAGGACTTGGGCAAAGTCACAAGAGTTCATGTAGGTAAGTTCCATCCAAATCAATAGATTCAGTGCATGTTATATAATCCATTCACTGATGAGGCCAGTCATACTTGAATTGGTCCTATCTAGACTGAATCCTTTTGAGACCCAGCATGCTTCTATGACGGTCCTAAGGAACGAGTGTAAAGTATAAGACTTATGTCTCTCCTCTCCTGTTTAGACTGGTTATCCATTGACGCTGACCTCACAGAAAACTCCTTCCATGTTTACAAAAGATATCTTCGTTCTAATGATCCAGAGGATTATCTTTGCTTTCTGATATTTATTTTAACAGAAGCAAAGGAAGAAGGATCCTCATTTCCTAATCTCCAAATATGTGTCTAGAACTAGGCTCAGCAATTTCAAAAGCATGATGATTTCTAATTTTAATCACAGTCCTGTGAGGTGGTTATTTCACAGATGAGAGAAGATCATTCAGACTGAAATTGCTGGTGGGTCTCCAAACCCCAAACCCATAGACTTTATGAACATTAGATGATGTGAACCTCAGGATAAACTTGTCCTACTTGAGCTTTGGGTCTTGTCTTCTTTGGGAGTAGAGGAGAACTCAGCCTTCCCATCCTTTTTTTGCCTTAGTGCCCAGGTGGGTGGAAGGAAATGAAGAGCAGCCACACGGCAGAGGGGCGGGAGGTTTCCAGAGGGCAGGAAGCAGGCCTTGGTAGCTGAGTCCAGCAGAGATGGAGCTGCAGACAGAGTTCTGCCCGTTCCCACTTGCCAGGGCCAGAATTGCCCTCATTCCTGGCCCCTTGGGCTCTGCACACTCCCGGGGTACTGGAGGCCCGACTGGAAGCTTGGAAGCCCAGCGAGCTATGAGTGGCCGATAGTGGAGTAGGAAACAGCGACCTGGTGCAAGGCTTGGACTTGGTAACGTAAGGGGTTGGACTAGTCACGTGACTCCAAGAAGGCGGAGATAGGCGGGCTGGAGGGAGGACTGGCAGGCGCGGGGAGGGGCTGGGGGGTCGGTCTGAATAATTGAGGAGCTGTACAGCAGAAGCGGCTGCCTCCTTCTTTCCTTCGCCGTCACCCCCAACCCCCCATCACAGCTAGAGAGACAGCCGTCCTCTGAGAGTGGACGCCAGCCACCCGCCCCGGCGGCCAGCGCCTCTGCTCCAGCGCTCTGGTGAGTGACGGCCCCTTCCTCGCAGTCTGTCGCCCCTCCGTGACCCCCTGGCCTCAGCTAGATCGCAGAAACTGGGATGAGCCGGGAAGCTGGAGCCACCGGGCGGGGGGAGCTGGAACATGGCGCAGAGGCTGAGGGCGCCCTCGGGAAGGGGTTCCCGGGAAGAGGGATGGAGCAGGGGTGAGAGGCTTGTCGGTTGGCAGTGAAGCTGGTCGGGTTAGCGCCCGCTGTCCGGGAACGCAGAGCTCGACCAGCGGGAGCTGCCCGGAGCAGTGGGGGCAAGTGCAGTTGGGATGGCGGGGCAGGCGGAAAGGGGCGAGCTGGGCAGCGTCTGGGCCGCCTGGGTCTTGGCAGAGGCTGGGCCCGTCCTTTCCTTCCTGCCCGGGCGCGCTCCCGGCTCAGCCCGCTCGGTTCCCGGCCCCAGACCGACTATGGAAAGGAAAAGATGATTTTTCGGCCGCAGCCCAAGAAGAAAGAGGTTGCAACGTATGCTCTCTTACCTGAGAGCAAACTCTTCAAAGGGACTGACTCCTGCTGAGCCTGGCGCCCGGACTAGGCTGGTGCGCCGCGTGGGCATCTGTCCCCAGAGACCCGTGACAAGCCGGGGGCGGCGAGGAGGACGTGACGGGAGAAGTGTCCGGGAAGCTTCCTGCCCAGAGCGGGCATCCCGCACGACTTCACCCCTCCAGATTGTCCTCTCGCCCCTCACCCCAAAGCACATCAGGTACCCACGAATACAGAAGGCCGGAGTAACGCAGCCTAGCCCCGAGCCTCCTTCTCTTTTCTGACTCACCCCCATTCGTGTGCGTTTTATATTGCGATTGAAGAGCAAAACAGAAGCTGCAACAGCAGATATTTTGCCTGATCTTGGCACTCCTCATCCCCTACCTGTGCGAAGCTCGGTTCATTGAGTTCTTGAACCAACTATGGGGAAGAACTTCTCTCCAGAGTGACGAGGGTAGTCTCTGACTGGAGTTGGCCAAGGGCCACTGGATGACCAACTCCCTGGGGACCTGGAGTCCAAGAGAGCACCCGGCAGTCTAGGCAGTAGCGAAAGGTGCTAGCGCTGTCCGTGGTGCTGAAAGTTGTCTGCTAGGAGCTCGTACCTCTGCAGACGGCATAACAACGCCAGCATTCTCTGCAAAGAGAAACTATTACAGTCACGCACAGACAGACTGGTGTTTAACTAGAAAATGAGTTAAAGGTTGTCTGCTTTTCGGGTTTTCTTCCTTTCCCTGTCGTCTGTTTGGGAGGTTCCAGGCACTTCTGGGTGCAAAAGCGAGGATCTAGCTTGCTAACTTCGGGTGGTGTCTCATTCTTTTCCTTCTGCCTGTGTATGAGTCTGCCTGTCGGTAAAGTGTTGTAAACGCAGTTAAGGATGCTGTTTTGGTAAACATTTCTGTGGGTTCCAGGAGCCAAAGAATTGTAAGGCTACAAAAGAGAAAAAAGAGAAGATACTTCATTAATAGGGATTTTCTGTTACATGTTATGGCTTTTTTCCCTCGCCTCTTCATCCTTCTTTCTCCACCACACGTTGTTTACATCCTCTGGACACAGATTTTTAAGCAACCGTGTGTTCATCTTTTTAACCAGTCTCTAATATGTAAGATGGGAAAGAGTGTGAGCCAATTTGGGTAGACCACGTTAGGAGAATATTTACTGAACATGGACTCTGTTAAGGATTACTATCTCATTTAAACTTCAAAATATCACACATATATTATCACACATCTAAGGAAATTAGGAATCTTTAATCCAAAGACTGAATTCTAACTCCAGTCCGCTTTGCTCCAAAGTCCAAGCCATTTTCGTTCCCTCATTTTGGTATTTACCTTTAAATAGCTGATAGGAGATGTAACAAAAGAATAGCAAAGGAGCCTGCTTGTTTCTGCCTGAAACACTACTCTCTCTTCCCCCTCTTCCTCTTTAATCTGTTCACCCACCATCATTCGCTGCCACCCTCCTAACTGTTTTGAGGCATGATGCTTGCAATACCACCACTCATACAATTGAGCTCTGGGATTACAGAAACAAGTGAGGGAACTAAACCAACATGCTTGCCTGAAAGAACAAAAATGCTCTGGGTAATATGAAAGGTTAGAGTCTACATGTTCTTCCTATCTGGAGTTATATTATTGAGTTTTGAACTAGAAAAACATTAAAGTTCCATTCAGCTCCATTATGTTACTAAAAGAACTTGGAAACCCAAAAAATGATCAGTGGTCCCAGTTACATGAGTGACAGTATTTAAACCCAGCTAACTTGACTCCAGAGCCAATGCCTTTAACACTACGCCACTGTGCCTGAAATATTCTTCCGGGGTGCCTTCTGTCATTGTCTTTGACAAGAATGCTAGGATCACTGATCTATATTTGTAATATACAGCAAACACAAAACACAAACAGTGCTCTTTGCCACTTTTTCTTCCTTCTCTTGTGTCTTTGGTTCCATCATTCTAGAGTTGTCTGACTCAACACACCTGATAGATATGACCAGTCTCCCTCAATAAATTTCTCTCTGACAGCAATTCACAAATAAGGACAGTACTGTGGCATGTCTCAACTTACCCTATGTTGTCTATTTTTCCTTTTCTGTGCATTATTACTAAAAAATAACTTCCTCAAAATTGATCAAGTATCTTCCCATACACTCATAGTAACTAAAAATGTGTAACCAGAAATAAGGAACATTCTATGTGCTTATATCAACATTAGGCACTATACTAAGTCCTCTCTTCCTTCAGTTCATGGAATCTTCCTGATTCTTTCCAGTTGATAACTTCAGTAGAGATGGTTCTAGAGACACAGGTCTCTCTAACATACAGCAGAACCTGATGTGCTATATATTTCTTCTTGTTTTCCTTTCCAACCCACAGTAAAATTTCATCTTCATTAATTGGATTTCTGTTGCCCTAGTAATTGTGTTGGCAAAAATGATATTTTATACTGAATTGATAGTTCTGTATTGCTCCAATATAGAAGGTTTAAAAGTTCAAGTTGCACTGTCTAGCTCTTTGTCTCCGTATTTACCACAGCATATTCTTTCCATTTGTTATCCCTTCCTTAGTATACGTGCTGCTGAAGTTAGCACTGTTATCCCTTCCTTAAAAATTCCCATATGCCTTCTTATTGCTAATAGCAGTACTCTACTTCAATCCCCCTCTGGAACCAATTAAACTATAACACATAATTAATTACATAACTTCTACTGTATCCTCACTAGATGATCTGCAAATATACTATTGCTGGGTGCTCTGGGTACTATACACCAGAATCTTAAACTGTCTAGAACTAGTGGTTACCATATTGAACTACTTTATCCAATATGATAACCACTGGTCACATATAGCTATTTAAATTAGCTGAAAATTTTAAAATTTAAATTAGCTAAGATTTTTAAAATTCAGTATCTCAGTCTTACTAACTATATTTTAAGTGCATAATAACCATATGTAGCTAATGGCTACTTATTGGTTAGTTCAGACATATTTCCATCACCACAGAAAGTTCTGTTGGATGTGCTAAAAATATTCTTACATCAACCAAGTACTAAGAATTGAGAAGAATTTAAGGACCTGAGACTTTGCTTTGAAGCCTCTGCCAAGAAAGGAGAAAAGGCCACTTATAACTAGTACTTCTCCAGCAACTAAATATATCCACACCTATTTAGATAGCAGGAAGAGTACGTGTCTTGCTCAATAATCTGGTAGCCCCTGGGCTCATCCTGTAGTGATTCCATTGTATCATACAGTACAATGTTTCCTGAGTGGGGTTTGCTAGTTTCCTGAATTCCAACTTGGAAATGATCTGAACATTCCTACCCAGAATTCAAGTTTGTACATCACATAGTAATTTATGTGTGTGTGCATCCTTGTGTGTGCACATCCATGTGTGTATCATGTCTCAGTAAGCACTGTATGATAATATAAAAATACTGTGAGAATTGTGGTAAGTAACAAGTGCACAGCTTACAATAGACAATCTTTCTGATTGTTTTTAATCTTTGATACGAATGTGTGTTACCTATATTCTCATTTATTTCACTAAAAAGTGAAACTTGGCGGGGATTGGCCATTGAACCAAGAGCCTTTGCACTGAATCACATTCCCAGCCCCTTTTATTTTTAATTTTGAGACATGATCTCATTCAGTCCCAAAATTGTCCAGGTTGGGCTTCAACTCACAATTCTCCTTTCCTGAGTGCTGGAATTATAGGTATATACCACCATATCCAGAAGAAAATTGGAATGTTGAATTAAAATTTTCGATTGTTGACACTTCTAGCTAGTTAGGTTTTATTAATTAAAACACTGTGTGTCGTTTGTGATTTCAGTTACTTGACCCTGAACAATTTCTTCTCAAAAGACTATGACGTCTTAGTAAGTGGAAGTGGTTTTTACCTTTTAACAAATAGTTTTAAATTTCAGTAATTACCCTTTCATGATAGCAGAAGTTCAAAAAGAACATAAAACCTATTATGGATATTTCTCAGTATGGGTGAGTGAAAGGGGTAATTTAAAAGAAACATTTCTAGTGATTGCCAATTGAAATGAACTGCTATCCATCTAATAAATTAATGTAAACAAAAATCTTATTTAAAGTGTTGATTAACCCAAGATAAAAGTAAAATTTATTAATTTAACTGAATTACCAATGCTGCATTAAGCATTATGGCCTTAAGTAAATGGTCTTTGTACCATTTATTTACTAAGTAAAATCTATTAGGGTTATGAGTAATTGCACACCTAGCTAACATTTGTTCCAAAACTTGTGCTTGGTGCAAACTCCTACATCTTGCTCCATGTTATTCCTCATGTAAGAATGCTTTTCAAATGCAGTTACAGCTTACTTAATGGCTCACCACTTAACACACAAATATTTTTTCTCTTATAGTGTAGAGGCAAACACAATACCAAGGCATTGCAGAAAATATCTAGAAATTAACCTACTCCATCAGATGATTCTTAATTGTTATTTTTTGTGGTTGGTAGTTATCTAAAAAACTTAAGTCATTTTATCTATCATGTGTGTAATGTATGTATGTTTGTATTTATGTATGTATGTATGTATTACTGGCAAAGCATCTGATATGACCAGAGATTCTTTCTGGTTCCAGGATCTTTGGAAAGTCATTTTCATCCTTAAGAATTCAAGTCGTCACAAAGACATGGGTGGTACCTTGCTAGCTGAGACATGCACTTCACTCTGATGCTTGTCAAGTGTGCCATTCTTGACCCTTTGTTACATATGGCACTATATTCTGAAGGGAAAACTAGTGAGACTGTTGACTCTGGTCTCTAGTAGATCAAGCTAGCTTTAATAATAAACATTTTTTTTTGTTGAGAGTCATGGTGTATTCATTTGGAGCTTGTTTATTTCATACAAAAGCCTGAAATTTAGAAAAAGGGAAACACCACTGGTTCAGAGATTGAAAGAGTTCAATTATCTCTCCTTGTAGTTTAAAATATTTCTCTAATTTGCATCCCAGCAAACAAAGAGAATTGACAATGTAGCTTTGACACCCATCCTTATAGCATGCAATCATCCACTTAATCAATAACGTCATGGCAACTTGATTGGTACAGAAATGCAGCGATCTTTGATTGGAACAGAAATGCAGTGGTCAAGTGTATTTGGAATTCTGACAGGTTGCCACATGGGTATCATGGGTATTTGATAAATATTTATTGAATTCGGATCATTGCTGCAGACCAGTTCATGCCATACACTCACCTAGCCAACTCTATCAAGAAGTGAATATTCCTCCTGCTGCTTTCTGATAACAAATAAAATAGTAGACAAACATATAGCATTCAATCTTTTGCCGACGACCACACTTTTAGCCTCTTGTGGGGCGTGAGTAGTGATGGCCAAGACAGACTGCTCCTGAGAATTATGTCTTGCTGTCTTCTTCAGAGAACAGGAGGCAATTCAGCCCCAGGGTCTTGAATTTCAATAGAATGAGGCAGCCTTCCAAACTCAAAGATTTCAGGGCTTTGTGTCTCCTTCTCACTTTTACTTTAAAGAGATACTTGCACTTCTTGAGTGGGTATTTGATCAGCTTTCATGTGAGAGGCAGGAATTTCCATTGTTCCCAAATTCAGACAAAAATTATACATTAGGATGAAAACACACACATTAACTGTAGGGCAGAGAAAGTCTAATGGGTCACAAAATATTGTCCTTTTTCTCAAAGTTCCAACTTGTGATTACTGACAAAAATGAAAGAAAAACAGATCATTCTCTTCTAGCAAGTGAAAGCAAATGCCCAGAATTAATGATTCTTATTTGCCCAAGGCAAAATATTCCAGCCCAATAAGCTGACTGACAATTAAGGAAACTGGTTTCTATAGCCTCTTCACTTTTTGAATTTATTTTTAAAACAATCAGTAAGTAAAAACCAACTGCACCCAGCTGTTTAAACATTCTGCTGACAAAATGGTCTTTATACTTTGTCTTCATTAATTGTTCACTAGAGATAATATCTATACAAAGCACATCTATATTATTGGGCTGTTATTTTGTAATGATCATATAAGCCAACTCTCACATTTCAACCAGGGAAACTGAGAGTAAGAACAGCACACAACTTAGTGGCAGGCTGAAGGAAGGCTGAAGAGTCCTCCCATTCCCACTCTTGTGCATTTTTCCACATCATCTTTTCATTAGTCTTGAAAATTTCTTCAGTCACTGTGTTTAGCTTCTTCAACCAAACTTTTACTAGAGTGTCTATGCGTAAGAAAGTGGAAGTATTTAGATTTTAATTTGCATATTCAGGTGGAAGCACTGGTGGTCAAGAAAAAACAACAGATAGAAATTTCGGGGGGCTGGGGATATAGCTCAGTGGACTAAGCGCCTGCCTAGCAAGCGCAGGGTCCTGAGTTCAATCCCCAGTTCTGCCAAAAAAAAAAAAAAGAAATTTCATGGGAGGAACTATGAGCCAAGAAAAAAGAAGTAGAGAACACCAGAATCTTTGGAACAAGAATTTGGGCAAGAATTTATCCTCTCTTACCCTCTCTTACCTCTAAAACAGGATATTTGAATTAAATGGGATTCCAGGTCCTAGAAGCTATAACATTCTATGGTTCTATGAAATATGAGCAGGAGCTTGAATAATCCATACTCTGCCTCACTGAGATTACATAACCAAAAAAAACCACAGTTCGAACTTTCATATTATTACTTATTGGAAGCTCTAACATTTCACACTGATACTTCACCTGTTAAAAATGACAAGGGTAATCATAATGATAGCTCATACTTATTTACATTTATAATGATCAATGTAAGGTTATTATCTCAACTTTAAAGATGAGAAATCTATATTCAAATGTAGCTAAATAACCTGTCCAAATTCATATAGTTAATAATTTTGTGCTTTTAACCCCCATGCTACATTGTCTGTATGAAATTCAGCAGTCTCTCAAATGTTGTGTGTCATTTACAGGCCACATAACACACAGGTTCCTTCTCTGTGGAATTCCTATTTTACCTTCCTTTTATGGATGCAAGAGCAATGAAGAAGGTGACTAGAACTTGGATCTGTGGTTGTAATGATATATATAAGGTCGTGCATTCTTCTGTCTGATGGCTCTTGTCCTTGCACTTGATGCCATTGGCCATTGTTCCAGGGGTTCAGCATTGAATACTGGTGCTCTGCAGGCTGCTGTATGCAGTAAAGACCACTCTGCTGTCTGTTCATAGAAATATGGATGCCTGAATCACCCAAAATGGATGGGTGCTGGTACAGGATCCAGCACCTTGTGAGACTAAAAAAGACATTCCACTACATCTTCATTGTTCAGTGGAGTCTGTTGATTTCTTCCTGCAGAGTTTTGACACAGAGTTTAAGGCAGAAAGAGATAATCTAGCAATCTAAACAGTGAGGCAGAGAGAGATCTTCTAGAGTACCAGTTCCTGGAGTTGAACTTGGGTGAAGAGTAAGACTAAAACTTTCAAATTCATGTCGTGAAACTTATTTTCTTCTCATTAAACCTATGCTGCCAAATTAGTCACAAATACAATACAGCACAGTGCTCATCTTTGTCAATGTGGATGTTATTGTGTGCTAAATCTGCTAATGGGCATTTAGTGTTAGCTGAGAATGCTGGCAATAGTCATATATGTATATTTCTTTAGCTCTAGTTCCTAGTTTGATAAACTAGCCACATAGCCTACCTATACCAGAGACCATTATAGAGTGCATAACTCATCTTCTGTCTCTGTGGTTTTCTATACATTTTGTGGGGAGGGAAATGATCTGGAATTCAGAAGACTTGTCTCAGCTTTGAAATGTACTAACTGTGAACCATGATCTAGCACCATCAAACATCTTCAGGACTTAGTTTCCTTATCTTAAAATAGGGAGAAGAGAACCTTCCTCTCGTATCACAAAAAGACCAATGAGATGACATTAGAGTTATTTGTAAACTGTAAAGTCTGTACAAAAGTAAAGGATGAATTTTCAGACCTTCTTAGTCATAGATAACTCTCAAGTTGCTGGTAACCTACCCTAAACTAGAGGTGACAACAAAATTGGTATTCTTAGGATTAAGAAAACC
Source organism: Dinomys branickii (assembly GCA_004027595.1). Classification (NCBI taxonomy): domain Eukaryota; kingdom Metazoa; phylum Chordata; class Mammalia; order Rodentia; family Dinomyidae; genus Dinomys; species Dinomys branickii. The sequence continues at coordinate 7,980 of PVLD010023631.1, read as the reverse complement.
TTAAATCTAAACCTGTAAATCCAGAAAAAGATACTTAAAATATGGATGTTAACCTCCTGGCTTCTCAAAATAAGTGTGTCTCAACCTGGTACAATACCATGTCACTAAGGGGTATTCTCATTGCCATAGTAGGGGTCACTACTGGATTTTTGTGGACTGGGGTAGGGAATGTTAAATACACTGCAGTATATTGGACAATCCTACAAAATAAGAAAGTGTTTCACCCAGAACCCCAATAGCATTCCTCCTGCACTGAGAAATACTGCTTGCTTGCTCTCTTTCTGTCTTTCTCTTTCTTTCTCTCTTTCTTTCTCTCTCTCTCCCTCTCTCTCTCTCTCTCTCTCTCTCTCTCTCTCTCTCTCTCTCTCTCTCTCTCTCTCTCTCTCT